>APFE030118799.1:0-69268 GCA_000404065.3 Pinus taeda | reverse complement strand
AAAATCTTAAATAAAAATCACACCATCGAAATTTTGTGAACTATGATCCATACATAATAAATTTACACATATCAACTCTGATCAATACAAGATAAATTTACAGATATACATGTTCCATTGCTTCCTAAACTTTTAAAATATTATATAAAAAATTAAATATCCTGAATTTCCCTATAAATATTTAAACACATCACATTGAAATTTAAATATCCAACTATGCATGCGATTTATAATAAACAAATTGAAAACGCCCATGACCAACCTGAAACAGAAGAATTGGAGAGTCTGTAATGGTGTCCGATCCTGGAACGTTATTTATAAACTCAAGAGCACCAGGAATAGGTGGAGAGAGATCGCCCAAGTCTTCCAAGGAAATATCTGCCTGGGCCTCTACAAGAACAACTCCTTGACTAGTACAGTCCATTATAAGCTTACCTTTATCATCTGCATTTCTCAGTCTTCCGGCAAAGGGATAGTAATCTACCAGAAGCTTTCCCAAAGCCTCTCCAATAACATGGACTGGATCATTCCTCCCATGACCATTCATGGAGGAATTGCAGGGGGTTGCATAAAACATAAGTACGTTGACATGAAACCTTAATCCCAATTGATCGTCAATATTGGTAAGATAAAGAGGTTGGGTGGGAGTGGGGCGGTTCGGGGAAACAAGAAGAGGTGGGCGTTTAGTGACAGTAAATTCGCCGGGAGACTCCTTTGGAAATAGTAGAGGAGGAGGCAACGGGGGTCGAACAGGAGCCACTGGAGGTGCTGGTGCCTGTCTCGCTACTGTCCATCCTAATGCAAGAACCGCCATTTAAACACAGACTTGAAAGATTTGCCTGCAAATTAAAACGATAAGGGAGCAATATTGCTATCTGCACAACTTCGTATTATGGTATGCATGGGAAGCCAAATTTATAGATGTTCCTGTGGTTGTTTTGCACACCGTAATTATAATCAATTGACTGTTTAGTGGAACCGGTGGTCTGGTTGTTGAAAAGCGTTATAATGGTTGTTGAAAAGCGTTATAATGGCGTTATAAAGAATCTTCTGGCGTATTTTTCTATTACGTATAATCTCCTCCTGCCTTTCATAAGGTCAATACACGCTTTAACGCCACTGTTGATTTTTTATGGTTCCGGGTGGCAGAGCAGTATTGATTTCATGCGTTTATGAACGTGGCCACTTAAAAACCTGGCACGGATAATGTCGAAAATAACAGTTCAGGGCCAGTGATAATTACAAATATCTTTGAACGTGGCAAGGCCAACAACCCGGTAAGAATATAGGGGGCAGTAGAGTTGTTTTTTTTCAAAGTTATTGAAAATTGCAGATATTTGAACAACTTCGTAAGAACATGGGGATAGGTGCGGATTAAATATAAGTCACATAACAACCAATTCACTTTCAAGTAGGTGTACATCATTGTCAATTAGGTGACCGTTGCTTACCTCATAGGTTAACATTTTAAATTTTAATTTTTTAATGAATATTTTTAAATAAATAGGTATTTTTTTATGTGTAAGTTTAGATATTTTTATTAATCTAACGATAGTGATTATATTTTCTTAAAAAATTTTGGCCTCACTCTTATTAGATTGATGGACCAGTAGGTAAATTTCAAACAAATAGTTAATTGCCAAAACGGTTTAAGAAACTAAAACTTGAAAAGTCAATTACACTAGAAGTTTAAAATCAAAATACCCCTCACAACCATTAGGCATCAGAGCAGTTGACCAGAGCACGATGATCATGACCATATCCCAACGATGGAGGTGGTCTAAAGTCACAGTGTAAGTGCTTTTCTATACGGGCCATCCTTCCTTCAAAGAAATTCAACTTCTCTTGTATATGCCAGTTCCCGCTCTGAATGTTGGCCAAGCAACCTTACATTTGCCACTGATTACGTTAGATCATTCATGAAACTGACAACGACATTTTGATCATCAAGTTGATCCATGATTAGTTGTTCCAAAATACGAGTTACATGAGAGTGCTGACTATCAAGAGTCTCCAGAGAAGGGGCCTGGACTTCACTTCTAGCTAGTTGGGATGGGTGGGGGTCAACCGCCTCATCGTGGCCTGGGTCTCCCATCCTTTGAATTTCATGTTGGCCATGCTTCCCCACCGCCCTTCTCACCCTCCCATGTGACGTGGCATATCTACCTAACAAGCAACTGAAAGTCCTAGATCCTTACATTTCGGTGCTTGAACGATGACAATGTATGGTCGGAATGGTCCAAGATAATTAGCTAGAACTAGAAGAAAGAGACGAGACCCCTTGCCTGTACCTCCAACTCCCCAAAGACAACAACACACAATCAACCAAGTAAGCCCAACATCTAATCCAAGTTACAAGCTTCAAGCCCCTAGATTCAGCCCTAGAGCCATTAACATGTCACCAAACAAGACCAACAAACACCAAATCTTTCCAAAGATGAAGAAACCCTCCAACCCAGATAATAACAACAATTTTAACTCGGGATGTCCCACATCTAGCTTGATTGGCCGAGGGAATAAATTTTCCCAGCTTTCTCTAGATGAGTTTCTCAAAATTCCGCAGGTACACATAAGACACAATAAGAAGACCCCCACAAGAAAAGAGAGTGGCACCAAAATTATCTTTTAAAAACAAACACCCCTGTAGATAGAGGAAGTGCCCCAAAACTCTATGATCTAAGTAAGAAAATAGGGCTAGGAAAATAAAATTACATACCTCTCAGCGAGCCAGAAAATCCAACGACAATTCTAGTAGGCATTCCAACATCCATCAAGCCTCACGGTGCAGTTCTGCGTCACAAACTTCATGAGATGAGGCTGAACTATAGTATATGATTTTAGGGTCCCAAATGTGCAACCAATAAACCAACATTCCTCCAATTGTTTCGCCCCAAGAGCGAGAGCTAACTCCTCACGTCCCTGCTCCTAGACTCCTAGCAGAAAATTCCTTCCAGATCTTAGCCTTCTTCTTTGAGAAAACAGGCATGCCTCCAATGACCTCGCATCCCATACCACCTTCAAAACCATGAAGCTCATGTGCAGTACCCCCTAAGTGCTTCACCAACACAATAAACACAAATATGGTGCCTTCCCTTCAATACATCAACTCACCACATAAGAGATTTTAATGATGCATGAGACTACATGGTAGCACAGTGCCACACCACCCCTTTTAGTTGTCAAGAGGGTCGGTGGGGTGGTGGGCAGCCACACTGTTCTCCAAGCTTTTTTACTCCATCACCCTCATTGAGGAAACCTTGATGTTCTCTAGCATATTATGTATTTAGTCGAACCAGTGTTATATGATCATCGATGACCAAGGGGTTGAATATTTGAGATCTCGTTCCCAATTGCCCCAGTTTGCTAAAATATTTGTTGCTTTATTACCAATCCTTCTTGAGTGAGAAGTGATAACAAAGGGGAAGGATAGTAATAATTCCTAAATTTGAGTGACCAGAAATTCCAACCTCCAACTTTTAACTACTTTCTTCATTAGAGATCCATGTAATAGTTTTTGCATTGTATCTATTGCGATTCAAGAGTCCCCATCAATATAGAGCTTAGAAAAAAATTCCTTTCTTTCTATAATCAACCCTCTTTCTAGTGGTTTGAAATTTGCTAGATTATTAATGGTATACCCACATACCTTGCACAGATTCGTAAGGCACTTTCCATCTTATCATGAAAAATTCCCTCATATCCCACCGGTCCTAAGTTTCCTCTAGAGGCTCTATCAAAATTTAATTTGACAAAGCCCAAGGGGAGAAGAGAATAGCTAGAAGAGGATACCCTTGATTCCTTAGGACAACGTGACTCACTAGTGACTAGAATTTATTGTGAGATTTCCAAGTCCCTCAATATGCACCCGTCTAGGTAATCCATCTTCTAGTCCTTCACATCCCAAAGCTCTGATAGGATAATATCTTTCAAATTCTTCTTATTGATTTTCCACATAGCCTCCTTTGAATATCTTTGAAAGCAATCATGTTCGTCTTCTTCCACACATTCCAGAGGAGAAAGCTCAATATAAAAATCCATGCCCTATTGAAAACCAGGATATTAAAGAGGGATACTCTCCACATCTCTATAGTCTACTACAGGCTATTTGGCATGGGGGCCTCACTCAATGAATCTCTGACACATCACGTGCGTTCATGGCATACTAAACATTACCCCTAATTTGACTACATCTTGGAAAATACCTCTAAAAACCAAATTAATTAAACCCCTACCAATACAAACCCAATACACATTCCCATTTAAAAAAAACCCTACTTTCACTAGATATTGTAGGTACCCATTTTTCATTAACATTTTTTATACCCCTTTATATTTTTTCATTAACTTCGAGCTCCATTTTTTATACCTACCAATATAAAACCCTTTAATCCCTATATATCCCCCGATATATTATGTCATTTTTTCCTGAATATATATCCCCCAATATGAACCCATGTGGTATGGTATTTCTCCCCGAGTGAATCCCCCATGCTATTTGGGGTGTGATTCAATTGACCAAATAAGGAAAACAATAGATTCCATAATTCTTCCACAAAAGTTTAAGTATTCAAAATTGGTTCCATTGTTTCCTCCTACTCCTTACAAAGTGGACAGAAGGATGGACCAATGAATCCTTTTTTTGCAAATGGTCCCATGCGAGTAGCTTTCTCCTCCCAATGAGCCATAGTAAGTGGGTAAAATTTGGCCAAATGTTTCCCATCCAAATTCTCCTCAAAAGTGGATCTCGATGAATGTCTAAGTGTCAATCCACGATACCATAAGCTTCGTTTACAATAAACATAATCTTCTTTCTATACCCTCATACAAGCATATCTTGATCATGCAGCACCTAAATTTTATTATCTATTAGACAAAGATTTAGCATTAGGCATGCCTACATTACCATATCATCAGGCCGATCTTCCAGGTTTTTCCACTCGATCCAAGAGGAGTAAGGATTGTATTCCTTCCATAAATCTACCACTTTGCCAGCGCCGAGGGAGTTAGTAAACATCTTGAGGTTCATAAGTTCTTCTTTGGATTCTAGGTGTGGTTGTTACTGCTAGGATTCCTCCCAAAACTGAGTTGTCCTACCATTCTTGACTTCCCAAAAAAGGTGATTATGAATTACAGATTTGTTCTCCTAAGCAAAATTCCAAATGCATGACCCTGAAGGGAAGGAATGAGAATGCAATTTCCCCACCTACATTCTATCACATCTATATTTTCTATCCCATATTCACTTCCAAATCTCTATGCACCCTTAAATCCATTTCTGCCAAAATTCCCCCCTAATGCTCTGTTAAGAGTTTTAGGGTCTTTCAAACCCAAACCGTTGTTCAAATTTGGAAGAAACAACTTGTCCCAAGCCACCAAAGCCCACTTACTAGCATTCTTAGCGCCTTGCTATAAAAATATTTTGAATCTAAAGGCAATGTCTCTGTAGACTGATTTTGGGGCTAGTAAAATTTATATTTGATAAATTGAGAGGGTATGGAGGACCGATTTTAACAAACTGACTCAGCCTGCCAGGTTCAATGCTTGAAAAGACCAATTATCCAATTGTTTGATAATCTTGCTGATAACCTCCTGCCAAAAATATTTTTTCTTTTAAATTTGTAACCAGTGGGATACCCAAATATTTAGCCAGGAGGCTTCCCACCTGGAATCCCATGTTTTGAGCTAGATACACCTACACTCTTTGTCTGGCATTGAAGAAGAATATACTATATTTTTCCCCATTTATCAATGTACTTGAAGCTTCTTTAAATTCCAAGACAAGTAGATTAATAATCTTTGTTTCTTGTATATATGGCTCTCCAAATAACATTATATCATTCACAAACTATTGGTGTGTGATGGGAAATTATTGAGCTAGTATGTAACCGTCCCTCCCACATTTACCCAAATTCACAAGCCTTCTAGGGTAAACATGAGACGAAGAGTTACTAGGACATGAACCAACCCCAGAAATTTAGTTATGAAAGTGAGCTTGATAACTGACAACTCACAGATATTCCTCTAGGCTTACAGGACACTCAAGGGCCAAAGAACCACCCCAGGTGAGAAAACCCTAAGTTGGGGCTCGTTTTCACTAACCTAGGCTCCCAACCACATGAATGAAAAGACCTGGGTGTGGTTGAAGGCATCCAACCACATGCATAACACTTCCTAAGTATGATTGTGACCCAAATTTCCTAGTTCATATGGTGCAATCCTGATATCTGAGCCACAACTCCCAGCGAGCCTCCAACCCATTGCCAAAAACTGCCTAAGGCTTCTCCGAATGATAGATGACATAAAGACGGTGCAAAACATAGAAAACTTAAACAAGATCCTGACCTAACCAGGCATAACCATGACATTCATTTCGTCAAACATATGGCAAATATGTAAGCTACAGGTCATGAATGCATATCTGATCATAGGAGTCTAAAACTTATATGAGAATCACCAAAAAGATCTAATTCCTTGTCAAAATAGTTGGAATAACATTTGTTATTCCATGTATTTTTCAACCATTCATGCATTCATCAAAACGTGTCAAGAGCCATAAGTAATATACATCACATAGCCAACGTATAACCTGCAAATAACCAACATAGAAACCATGAACAATTAGCCATAATATCGCCAACACAGTCGTTACAAATTCTCATAAATAAAAAAAAGGAAATGTCTCATATTAACATATAAAAATACCAACCAAGTGAGGGACTTCCACGTACCACTCAACCATAGATTGGGTTGAACCAAATCTCTCTTTCAGCCAATCAGCCCTGCACCATATTCCAAGCATGAATGTGGGATCTCATGGAATAACAAAAACAAAATCAAACCAGGGCTTTTAGAGGCTAAATCACCTCAACCGTCATCCACAATGATTCCACCTCCTTGGTTAGACATCACTAACACCAACCAGATTGGTCTCTACCCAAATTTTCCCGGGATCCAAGAACTAGTAACTCAACCCATAGCCTTCCAGGGGTCCAGAGAATTTGTCCAACCTAGCTCCAAGGACTAGTAGCTCAACCCTCAAAGGGATCCATATCCCTTGTCCCAACCTAGGCTCCAAGACTAGTAAATCAACTCAAGTTGTTCTAGGGCTTCTACTGTGTTTGTTCCAACCCAACCATAAGAAATTATGAGCACCAATTAGAAAACAATCAAGTGGAAAACCCACAACACCATAGTTGTCTAGGAAATAGTAAGGCAAGGCTAAAACCACTATCACTCGAGGCAATCCTCCATCCGAATAATTAGACATAACCAGAAAATCACATGCATATACCATGCATCCATAAATCAGCAAGGAAGACACACATGCAACCTATTACCTACAAAGAAACCTGACTGTAGCTATTGATCCAACTATTCCCTTTCACGTTCTTGCTTTCCTTTTTCTTGTTTCTCCAATCCAAGTAAATGCTAGAGTGCTCCAAACATGCTCCAAGAATTTTCTAAGTGTGCAAGAGTATGAGAGAATGAGAGAATGGAAGAGATCTCAACCCAAAATTTGTCAAAAGGCTATCAAAAATCTAATAAATGATCCTCATAAGTCTTTTTACTATTGAGGCATCTATTTTATGTTAGAAAATTATATATTACGGAGCAATGGAACACATAAAATATTGCAGAAATATAAACACAGAAAACGCATAAAACAAGAGAAACATAGATATATGTGGTTCACCTAGTTTGGGCTACGTCCACCCTGAATAGCCAGTCCTTCCTTTCTATTATCCAATGAAATGAAGAGACACAACCTACAGCATATCTGTTGTAATATCCTCTATTTTCTCTCACAGTCTCACCTCTCTACTTCTCATTCAGAGAATACACATCTATATATCACAACCTCAAATACAATGCCCTCATTCAAAGAGGGGTTGCCTTCTAGGGCAAAAAAAACACTAAGCTAAACATAAGTTCTACCGTCAGATCATCTACCTAATGAATGGCCCAGATTGACTAGGAATTACTATACTTTTACAAGGCAATTTTACATCTATTTTTGGCTTTGGGGGCACTGCCCCCGAACCCCGCCAGGGGACCGCTGGCCCCCAGACCCCCCAGCCTGGGGGGATCGGGCCCTCGCGGACCCATGCGGGGGGGACAAGTCCCCCCCACACCCCCCCCCTCCCCGCATGGAGGGGTGTACAAACTTCCTGGGGTGTACATCCAGCTGAAACAAAGACCTCTGGACAATCATGCTCCACACACAACAATCTCCCACTTAGAGAATGATTGTAGCAACTCCACCGATGCTTCATTTGCTGGACAATGCCTCCTCTTTGGACCTGGCTATTTCTCATCTTCATCGTCATCCTTGAAGACCAATTGAAACTGAGCATATTTTCAGTTTCTCCCTGGTTACAACTTTTTTTAGCATATCTACAGGATTCTGGGTAGTGTGTATCTTTTCCAGCTTCAACTCTCCATCTTCCAACACTGATGGTATGAAATGGCACTTGAGCTGTATGTGTTTAGTCCTGGAATGAAATGTTGAGTTCTTTGCAAGATGAATGGAACTTTGGCTATCATTGTATAATGTGCCCATATCATGCTCCTTACCCAATTCACCGATAAACCTTTGTAACCAAATCATTTCTTTACTAGCCTCTGTAGCAGTAACATACTTTGCGTCTGTTGTTGAAAGTGCAACAACACTTTGGATTTTGGAAACCCAACTGACATTTGCTCCACCAACAGTAAATACATATCCTGTAGTGCTCCTCCTGCTATCTTTGTCACCTGCCATATCTACATCAACATATCCCTGCAGAGAAATGTTTGAACCACCAAAGCATAATGCTTGATTTGTGGTACATTTCAAATATCTGAGAATCCATTTCACTGCCATCCAATGTTCCTATCATGGATTGTTCATGTACCTGCTTACAACTCCCACTGCATGTGCAATATCAGGCCTTGTGCAGACCATTGCATACATTAAGCTTCGAACTGTTGATGCATATGGAACTTTAGACATATAATCCATGTCTTCTTGGGTCTTTGGGCACATTTCCTTACTAAGTTTGAAATGGATAGCAAAAGGTGTACTAATTGGTTTTGTATTGTGTATGTTAAGTCTTTTCAACACCTTTTGTATGTACTCATTCTAAGACAATATTAGTTTACGATTTTTCCTGTCTCTAGTTATTCTCATACCAAGGATTTGTTTTGCAGCTCCCAAATCCTTCATTGCAAATGAATTTGCCAAATTGTTTTTGAGCACATTTATTTCCTGCATGTTAGACCCTGCAACAAGCATGTCATCTACATAAAATAACAATACAATATAGCTGCCATCATTTTGTTTTTTCAAATAAAAACAATGATCAGAGTGACATCTAGTATAACCTTGTTCAGACATAAACTTGTCAAATTTTAGATACCACTGCCTTGGAGCCTGTTTTAAGCCATACAAGCTCTTCTTCAACCTGCACACTAGTTTCTCCTTCCCTTTCACTTCATATCCTTTGTGGCTGCTACATATATATCTCTTCCTCCAAATCCATGTGGAGAAAAGTTGTCTTTACATCTAACCAAGATGCAAATCTTCAACTGCTACTAGACTCAAAATAGTTCTGATTGAAGTCATTTTAACAATAGGAGAAAATATTTCATCAAAATCACTACCTTTCTTCTGTGCAAACCCCTTCACCACAAGTCTAGCTTTGTACCTTTGTTTTCCTCCATCTTCTTCCTTCAGCCTGTAAACCCATTTATTCTTCAATGTAGCTTTTCTTGCAGGCCACTTGACTAAGTCCCAAGTCTGGTTATGCATTAAGGAGTCCATCTATTCTTTCATGGCTACCTCCCACTTCTTCGTGCTTTCAACCTGCATTGCTTCTTCATAACATTCGAGTTCACCAGAATCAGTCAACAATAAATAATATAATGAAGGAGAGTATCGCTCAGGGCGCCTTATCCTGTTAGATCTTCTAACACTACTCTCAGGTGTTTGGGGTGCTTGTTGCTATTGTGGTGGTTGTTGTTGTTGTGGTTGTTGATTATTATTATTTTTAGGCACCTTTACTTTTTCAGTGATCTCATCAAGGACTGTGTATTCCTTGTTTTCTTTTTCCTGTTTCTTTTCCTGCAATTGATTCTTATACAAGACCTTTTCATTGAATATTACATCTATGCTCTTAATGATTTTGTGATTTTTGTAATCATATAAGCGATAACCAAAATAATTAACACCATATCCAATAAAGGTACATTTATTTGACTTTTCCTCAAGCTTTGTTCTATTTTCTTTATCAATATGGACAAAGGCCTCACAACCAAAAGGCTTTAAAAAAGAGCAGTTTACCTTTTTACCTGTCCATGCTTCCTCTAAAACACCAATATCCAAGGAGCTTGAAGGCCCTCTGTTTATTAGATAAACAACGTTATCTACATTATCTACCCAAAACTGTAAAGGAAATCCTGCATGCAATCTCATGCACCTTGCACGCTCCATGATTGTTCTGTTCATCCTTTCTGACACACCATTTTCTTGTGGTATTCTTGGAACTCTATTCTATCTACGAATTCCATGCTCTGAACAATACTTATCAAACTCTTTGCTACAATATTCACCTCCATTGTCTGATCTAAGACACTTCAATTTCTTTCCTGTCTCAATCTCAACTAAAGATTTCCATTTCTTGAAAGTATCAAATACATCAGATTTATTCTTAATACAATAAATCCAAGTTTTTCTAGTTGCATCATCAATAAAAGTAACATAATAACGAGTGCCGCTTAGAGATGATACCTAAGAAGGTCCCCATACATCTGTATGCACAAGATCTAATTTTTCGCTCTTCTTTTCTTTCCCAACTCTGAGAAATCTGACTCTCTTCTATTTTCCATAAATGCAATTCTTACATAATTTCAAATCAACATTCTTCAAACCCAGCAACAAATTCCTTGAGTGAAAAATCTTCATCTGCTTTTCACTCATGTGTCGGAGCCTATGATTCCATAATGCTGCAACTGTTCCTTTAGAAGTTAAAGCATTAACAGAGTTAGAAATAGCATTGCATAAATACAATGTACCAACCTTGTCACCTTTTGTTATTACCAGGGCTCCTTTGGTGACCTTCCAAGCTTTATTTGTGAAAGTTGTCACACAATCTTCACCGCCTAACTGCCCTGTTGAAATCAGATTTTTCTTTAGATCTAGAACATGCCTTACCTCCTTTAGTAGCCATTGGTTTCCATTCTATTGTTTTACAAGAACCTTACCCATTCCAACAATTTTACAAGGTTTATCATCACCCAAACGAACTTGTCCAAAATCTCCTTGAACATAGTCATGTAAGTATTTCGTATTAGGTGTGGCATGGAATGAGGCCCCTGAATCTACCACCCAGGAAGTAACACCTCACCTATCACATTTGCTTCATAATTGTTTCCTTGGTGTGCATCTCCTTCTTTTCCCTTCTGAGATCTACAGTCTTTCTTTAGGTGTCATTTCTTTCTCTTTTTCTAGCACACTATCCCCATTCTGGACTTGGATTTGCCTTTCCTTGATTTACTGCAATATCGTGAGCTCTTTCCTCTTTCTATTTTTCTTCCCCTAGACTCTACACTCAAAGCATTACCCGATGTCTCACTAGATCTTTTCCATCGTATTTCCTCACTAAGGATAGCACCAACAACATCATCAAACTTTAAAGTACTAGATCCAGACACAGAGTTACTAATGGTCATTACTAAACCATTCCAACTTTCTGGTAATGGGCACAATAATAACACATCTCTAACTTCATCATCAAATTTTACCCCTATAGAGCATAACTGACTTGTAACATTACTAAAATAATTTAAATGGTCTACAACAGATCCACCTTTCAACATCTTCATATTAAATAACTGTTTCATAAGAAATACCTTGTTTGAGGCCGAGGGTTTTTCATATGGTTTCTCCAACACCTTAATCAAACCCTCTATTGTTGTTTCCTTCGAAATGTTGAAGGTGACCGATGCTACGAGGCACAATCATATTTTTCTGAGTGCCTTTCTATCGAGAAGGTTCCATTCTTCATCTGTCATACTCATTGGCATCTTTGCTTTTCCGCCCAATGGTAGGTATATATCTTTCTGATACAAATAATCTTCCATCTACATCTTCCATAGCAAGAAGTTTTGGCCGTTAAATTTCTCGACACTAAACTTACCATCTTCCGCCATTGCTCCCACTCGAACGAGGAACCATTCTTTCCTGTGAGTTTGTCAGCCAAATAAACCTTCAGATACTAGTTGTTAGAAAATTATATATTATGGAGCAATGGAACACATAAAATATTGCAGAAATATAAACACAGAAAATGCATAGAATAAGAGAGACGCAGATATATGTGGTTCACCCAGTTTGGGCTATGTCCACTCCAAATAGCCAATCCTTCCTTTCTATTATCTAGCAAAATGAAGAGACACAACCTACAGCAGATCCTCTATAATATCCTCTGTTTTCTCTCACAGCCTCACCTCTCTACTTCTCACTCAGAGAATACACATCTATATATCATAGCCTCAAATACAATTCCCTCATACAAGGAGAGGGGTTGCCTTATAGGGCCAAAAAAACCCCAAACTAAACATAAATTCTACTGTCAGATCATCCACCTAATGACCGGCCTAGATTGACTAGAAATTACTATACTTTTACAAGGCAATTTTACATCTATTTTTAGCTTCGAGGCACCCCCGCCAGGGGACTGCTGGCTCTCAGACTCCCCAGTCGGGGGGGGATCAGCCCCCGCAGACCCCCGCGAGGGGGACAAGTCCCCCCCACACTCCCCTGCGTGGAGGGGTGTACAAACTTCCTGGGGTGTACATCCGGTTGAAGCAAAGACCTCTGAACAATCATGCTCTACACACAACATTTTCTTCATTTTCCTTCATTTTCCCTCTCATGCAAATATGTGACCCTTCATCTCCATTTTCTCCCATTTTTCCTTTATTTTCATAAATAAATGTAAATTAATGCCAATTTTCCTTTGCCAATTTCCATAGCCATTTATTAAGCACCAGTGGTACCCATCACTATGTTTCTCCTAACTTTCAACTTGGAATATGTGTCCCACTACCTTGGTCATATTTTTCATTTACATAGGCAATCAGCAAGGCGCTTCTACAAACCCCTCCCACTTGGGAGAACACCATCCAAGGTGTTCAATGACACTTATAAACCATAAAAACACATTCTTCACATGAAGCTTTATAACACATCTCGATGCAACATTTACATCATATCATGCTACTGATACCATGGCCATCATACCATGAACATCATATCGCTTATTGGATTTTTATAACACAACTTGGTGTGCCATTTACATATATATGCATATATATAGACATAACCAAAAGACAACATCAAAACATACATCATAATACATCCACTCAACCAATGAATAAATAAGGATACATAGACTGCATCTGATCATCCATCTCCCATGTAGCTTCATCAGGCCCAAAGTTCTTCCACTACACTTTAACTTGCTCCGTTGCTCTATCCCAGAGCATGAGCATATTTCTCTGCAAAATTCACTGAGGTTATGGCTAAAATTATCCTTCGAGTTCCACCTATAATAGAAACTAGTCAATCACATGATCAACATCCTTCTCGTGTCTTTTAAGCAATGAAACATGGAAAACATCATGAAATTTCACTATCGGCAACTATCAAAGTCTATAGGCCAGTAGTCCAATCCTCTCAAGGAAATCAAAATACCCACAATACAAAGGTGCCATCTTGGCACATGATTTAATCCTCAAGGAGCTCCTCTTGGGCTTGATGTGCAAGTACACATGCTCCCTAGCCTGAAACACCCAAATGCCTGTAGTGTAGGAGGATACAAGCAATATGAAAGAAAGTTCCATCACCAACTCCGAACTCTAGAGTTTTTGTGTTTGGAATTGATTTGTAGTATTCCCACCCGTGTTCAATACCCTATGTTAATATGCATAACTGTTATGCCTATCATATGTTTCCTTTATATTCTTCTTGATAACCTAGATTTCATGTTCCATCTCTACCAACATATCCAGGCCAATCAATACCGTGTTCACTGGATCACTCCAAACGATGGGAGTATTACAACTCCACCCATAAAGTTCCTCAAATGGGCTCATACTCAAGGACTTCTGATACCCATTATTATATGCAAACTCTACCAGTGGAAGATACTCTTCCCACTTCCTCTGTTGATGCATGACGTACATCCTCAACATGTCCTCAAGAATCTTGCTGACCCTCTTTGTTTGTCCATCTGTCTGTGGATGATAAGTTGTAATGAAAGTCAACTTTATCCACAAACCTGCAAAAAATTCTTTTCAAAACTTGGAAGTGAACTTGGCATCTCTGTCGAACACAATATTCTTAAGAATACCATACAACCTCCACATCTCCCTGATGAAAATATGAGTTATGTCACTAGCTGATTTCATAGACTTAACTATAATGAAATGAGCTACCTTGGTTAACCTGTCAACCACAACTATAATAGAATCATGTTGTTTCTATGTCCTCAGAAAACTTGTAATGAAGTACATGTTAATGGCATCTCATTTCCACTCTAGAATTAGAATCGGCTACAATAAACCACCTGGATGCTTACGCTATGCTTTTACCTATTGACAATCAAAACATTTCCCAACATACTCAATCCCCTGTTTCTTCAATTTCATCAAGTGATAGAACTTATTAAGCATTGTCAATGTCTTATAATATCTCGAGTGACCTGAATATGGCTTGACATGAAATTCCTCAAGATAAGCTTATTCAACTTGTTGTTGTGTGGCACCTAGATCTTGTCCCTAAATCTGAACAAACCATTGGTTGTGAGATGATAATCCACATCTTGATCACCTATTCCCTACTACTATAACTTGTGCTTAAGTGGTTGGTACCTATCATCCTACTCTCCTTCCTGCAAGATTAGCTCCTACAAGTCTGTTCCATATGAACTCATAATTGCAATGTGATTTACTCACACTCTTCTATTAAGAGCATATATAACCCTATTCTCTTTACCCTTAATGTACCTAATCTTGAAATAAAACTCACTAAGTGTATCCAACCACCTAGATTATCTAGCATTCAGATTAGGATGGTCAAAAAATATCTTAGCCCACTATGATCTATCATCAAAACAAGCCTCTTGCCAAGAAGATAGTTTCTCCACAATTTCAATCCATGAATGATAACTGCCAAATCAAGGTAATGAGTCATGTATCTTTGCTCATGCTCATTCTATTTCCTTGACTCGTAGCATACCATTTGTCCTTCCTACATTAGGACTCCACCAAGTCCTCTCTTCCAAGCATCTATATGCACCACAAAATATTTATCTGGATATGAATCTTCAAGACCAGAGCATTTGCAACCAAATACTTCAACTAATCAATAGTAGTTGCACATTCCTCTGTCCATTTAAATTTATATCCTTCTCTCTATAAGGATGTAATAGGATAGAAAATCTATGAGAAGTTCTTGATGAACCTCCTGTAATAACCTACTAATCCCATAAATGATTTGATCTCATCCGCATTCCTAGGAGTTTCCCACTCCATGATAACTTTGATCTTTTCTAGGTCGAATACTATACCTTCCTTGAAAACCACATGCCCTAAGTGATGGAATTTTGTCTGAAAGAAACTACATTTACTGAGCTTGGCATACAACTGATGCTCTTTTAGAAATTTCAACACTACTGCTAAGTGTTTTGCATTCTCTTCATCATTCTTAGAATATATCAATATGTCATCAATGAATATTATCACAAACTTGTCCAAATAAGAATGCAACACATTATTCATCAAACACATGAAATTAGCTGGAGCATTAGTCAAACCAAAAGGAACCACAACAAACTCATAAAGCCCATACCTGGTTCGGGAGCATTGTTTCTCCCTTCAGTCGATTAAACAAGTAATCAATTAGAGGCAATGAGTACCTATTCTTGATTGCCACCTTGTTCAACTACCTATAATCAATGCACAACCTAAGAGTACCATCCTTCTCAATCACAAATAATATTGGCACACCCCAAGGTGATGCACTTGGCATAATGTATCCCTTATTTAGCATTTCCTTAAGCTACAACTTCAATTCCACCAACTCTGGGGTGCTCATCCTATAAGGTGACTTCAATGTTGGTGTTGCTCCCAACATTAATTCAATAGAAAAGTCCACTTCCCTATGAGGAAGTAGCTCTAATATCTCTACTGGAATACATCTTGAAACTGTCGAAAAACTAGATATCTCTTCGAGACTTCATCATCCTCAACATCCTTCCCTTTGTCACTAGAAATACGAACTGCACATAATACACATCCTTTCCTGCTATTGCACTTTTCCTGCATAGTTGTAACCATTCTCACTGATGTATGCTTCTTATTTCCCTGCAGCATTATCTTCTCTACTTCATCATCCAAGCACTTAATAGCCTTATCATAGAAATCTACCTTTTTCCTATTAATGTACAACCAATTCATACACAATATCATATTATATGATCCCAATGGAAGCACATTTAGATGCAATGATGTAGACAGTACAACCGTTATATATATTGGAATGTAGGGTTTAATAGCTCAGGTACCACCTAGTGGACCAATTTAAGGTCCAACGGGACAAGTCTAGTAGTAGCTCTGCTACCTAGGAAGACATAGATACCATATGCCAAAAGTATCCTACTCTGTTTTGATTTTCTTTGAAGCACTTAAAACTTAATTTTTTATATCCTTAATTTATTTAGCTAGATACATAAGACTATTAGTTTGAACTTATCTATAACTATTAAGAGTTAAACGTGAGAATACTATTTGAAATGATTATGTTTTGCCATGTATGGTTAATTAAATATATACACGTTTCTGGTACATGGACACCAATGTGAATTATGTTATGAATGAAATGTCTACATAGTATGTTTTACTTAGCAACATGTGTGATTATTATAAAGACCATGTATTTCTTATTATTTATGAGATGGATATAATTATAGTGACCACATTTGACTCCTTAGTCTGAAAGCTAACTACAAGTATGTTGGCTGGACATATCCAAATATGCTATATGAACTCAAAGATGATATTATAGATGTCAACAAATATTAATGCTGGAAACTAATTATTTGCATTTATTTTGGTGTTGAATATATTGATGCATATGCTATAACACTAGTACAAAATGAGAGATTAGTGACTACTTCACTAAGAAAGTTAGTCACCACAATTATTTCAAGTGAATTACTACTAGATTTGAGCAATTTTGAATGACCCAACTAAAAGTGACTAACTTAAATGATTAATTTAGTCTAGGGATCAAATATATGACTAGAATTAAGTGACTCAAATAAAAGTGACTAACTTAAATGACTAATTTAGTCTAGGACTAAAATATATGACTAGAGAATAAGTGACAAAATTAAAAATGATTAGCATAAACTAAAAATAATTAACGCTTTACTTTTAAGGACACATTATCATATTTATACTTGTTCATGTTGGATTTGACATATCTAGGTAACATATCTATGACATACTAAACACTCTTAAGCTTCACATGAGTACATGAATGCATGAAACACCTTGATATTTAAGCTCTTTAATAATTGTGAGAAGGGTTTACAAATTTGCATCATGGTAAAAAAATTTTCTTGATACATTTATTTCTTACATTTGTTTAACAAGTTTGACATTTTAACTACACCCTTACACAAATCAATGCATGGGAACATGAAATGACTTGGTTCATAAGGATAACAATTCATTATTTTTAAGATTATCTTGACGGTTTACTTGCTTGCCTTTTTATATATGTATGATTAGTTTCTAATTTGAAATGTCAAATTTTAACACACATTAACAAAATAGTGATCGAAGCCCAATAGTGCCACTATTGGTGCACTCTACACACAATTTAGACAAAGCACACAATTCTTAAATATTTGATGTTGACATGATATGGAATTTCTTATTGTTCAAGGGTGCTTTAAAACTTACATTGATCTCTAGTCTTAATGGAAATTTGTTCTAAATACATAGTGGTTAATGTGTTCACACGCTAATGGTATTGATCATGGTTCATTAGTTGTAATTACACACTTTGGAATATTATAAATACATCATTTCAGTCACAATTCTACATTTACAAACTACCCAACTATAAATGGTGATAAATTGATGATAAATGGATGACATTTGAATTTTACGAATGTGTAAGTGGTCCACATTCAACTTTCTTGTCTTCATTGTCCTTAGTAACAACAAAAAGTTTCAATAGTTCCTTTATTTATCATTGCAAACACATAACTCTTTGACATCTCAAACAAAGTTAATACTATCGGTGTACGATCTCTTAATTATGGAATGGTATCTTGGTGATGATAACAAACTCTCAATCAATGCTAATGAATATGATGAATGAATGATCTAATGTCTTACTTGTATAGACACAATTTATGATTCATTCTCTATTTTTATTGTTCCATTGTATATTTGTTTTACTAGCATGTCATGTTATATGGTTAATTGAGCAAGTTTTATTTTTCATTTTTCAAATATAATTTTGTTGCATGAATAAGCATAGTTTTCTAATTAAAATCATTAAAAATTTGTTCATAATTCATGGTTTGTTTGAATATTCACACACTTATCGCTAACCTTTTACTTTGAGAGTGAATAGTGCCAAATCACTAGCCTTTGTTAAGAAATTTTCCTTCATTACTCAATGACCTAGCTTAGCTCGATCTTTATGGCTTCCCCCCTTAGACAAGGATACCATTCAGTGTAATCTAAAGAGTGAGAGAAAGCCACCAATGTGACATTGGGTGGCTTGCTTGAGAGTTGTCTTTTAGGCATTCTAGGTGGGGTTAAGACTTTTTTTTTCTATGAAAGTGTTTGAGTGACGACACAATTTAGAAAATTCTTACAAGAAAATTACTTTACCTTATTTCCATTACCTAAACTACCTCCAATAAAATCATGAGATTTTAATAACATCTAATTTTGATAAATAATTAATTCAATAAAATTTTAAAAATAAGATTATTATTATTATTGTTATTTTTTTAATATGGAAAAATAGGCAACTATAGTGAGCTCACACTTACATGACAATGATCAGTTCTATCCACTACCACAATCACCTCCAAGTAAACCCACATTACCTCACACATGGTACACTAAGATAATCTAAGTTTAAATCAATAACATTATAAAAAATGCCTTAACAACCCATTCCATCATCAACTAATCCACACCATGGAAGCAAATTAAAACAAACTTTTAATATTAAAAAATATAGCCATTTTATTTTATTTGAAAATCAATTTTAACACAATTACCTCCAAGTATACCCACTTTACATCACACGTGGTACACTAAGATAATCTAAGTTTAAACCAATAAAATTATAGAAAAATGCCTTAACAATCCATTCCATCATCAACTAATCCACACCATGGAGCAAATTAAAACTTACTTTCAATATTAAAAAATATAGCCATTGTATTTTATTTGAAAATCAATTTTAATGCAATCACCTCCAAGTATACCCACATGACCTCACATGTGGTACACTAAGGTAATATAAGTTTAAACCAATAACATTATAAAAAATGTCTTAACAACCCATTCCATCATCAACTAATCCACACCATGGAGCAAATTAGAGATAACTTTTAATATTAAAAAATATAGCCATTTTATTTTATTTGAAAATCAATTTTAAGACAATCACCTCCAGGTATACCCACGTTACCTCACACTTGGTACACTAAACTAATCTAAGTTTAAACCAATAACATTATAAAAAATGCCTTAACAACCGATTCCATCATCAACTAATCCACACCATGGAGAAAATTAAAATTAACTTCTAATATTAAAAAATATAGCCATTTTATTTTATTTGAAAATCAATTTTAATATCTGATTTTAGGAAACTCGGTAAAATAAAATTTAACGTGAAAAGTGTAAGGAAATAAAATTTAGTGCATGAAATGCTATGAAAATAATTTATTAAATCCACTAGCCTATTATAAACTATTTAGGCTAGTGTGCCCAAATCGGCTCAAATAAAACTCTTTTGCAAGTGAAAGGAGTATAAATAAATATTTCACTAAATTGTTATAACAAGTCAGATGCTACCTATAAAAATTGGCATTTTTATTATGGAAAGCAATGAAAAGGGGCTCATATGAAACAAATAAAGGCTTCAGATTGGCTTTATTGCAACACATGCATGTTAGATCAATAAGTGTCTCTAATTTACATAATTCTTCCAGCTATCTTCTCACGCTTTCCCACATCTGATCTAAATTGTTGAGGTTCCATTATATTTTTGACTCTTTGTTTTTTCTTTTTAGCAATTCAATTTTCTTGCTTTATTTTTGAGTTCTTCCTCTACTCTTATTTTCTCATCGAATTTTTTATTCTTGTTGAGAAGGTTTTGCCGCCATGGTATAATTGTGTGGATTGGAATTTAATCGATCATGAAGGAAAAAAAATGATTGAAATGTAGAGGCTGTAAATTTGGGGTTTAGGGTTCTTTGGTGGTAAACCCTAGGGTTTATAGATTGTAGATTCTTCCGTGATAATTGGCATTGTTTTACAACTTGGAACTGTTTTTGGGATGGTAGAATTTATCTAGATCTCCTTTGTGAAGCTAGATTTTCAGTGGATCTGCTTCGCATTTCCTGTGCTATTTTCATTAAGTTGTGTCACCATAATAGCACCCACTCCTCCCAAAATAGCGTAGGGAAGCAACCTCTTTTCTACTGGCTGGGTGTAGTTACTGCCCGATCTTATTGGGAGGGGGTTGGTGCTTGGTGGGGGAAAGACGATGCCTAGCAGCGAAGGAATATTGATGAAAATGTGCAGCTGAATATTATTAATCACAAATATCTATTGCATCCCAGCATAGTTCGCTTCAAGGAGGTATTTCTGACTCCCACCCATCTAGCTATACTAATGGAATACGTAGCAGGTGGGGAGTTATTTGATCGCATCTGCCAGGTGGGTTGTTTCAGCGAGGATGAGGTTTGTTCCTCTCTCTGTGTGAGCTATTTGAGCACATCTTCCAGGTGTGCCATTCCAGTGAGGATGAGGTTTGTTCCTCTCTCTGTGTGTATACGTCGAATCCCTAGGAAATAAGGAGTACGTTGAACATTAATGTGGAGAATGAGGAAGGTGGAGAAATTGCACTTCTAGCTTAGCTTAGACTTGCAAAGCATAAGCTAGGGTTTAATATTTTTTGAGTAAGTCTAGATTCGACCCATTTTTCTAAAACACCATTATATTTCAATCCACTTTATATTCATTTCTTTAATAAATTTCGTTTTTTCTCCTTACATGGTTTTAATTTACTTTATATGCATTTCTTTAATAAATTTCATTTTTTCTTCTTACATGATTTGAAGTTTGGGCATTTTTACAAATTACGAGCTTTTTTACACCTCAGATCTCGGATATATATAATATATATATATTATATATATATATATATATATATATATATATATATATATATATATATAATCTAAGCATTTCCTCCACCTCAGATCTTGGATATATATATAGATCTAAGCATTTCTTCCATATAATTTATTTCTGAATATTATTTCTCATTGGATAAGATTTTCAAAGAAACTAGTTTTTATTATTTTTAAAAGCTTTCTGCATTATGAGTTCTTATTGAGAATTTGGGTATAATTAGAGTGGTCATCATTTTGACTTATGTAGGCTGGTAATTTTTATTTTTATTTTTAGATTATGCATAATAATAAACTCTTTTTTCTTTTTTTTAACTAAAATTCCACTTAGACTCCCAAACACCCATAACACCTCGATTTCAATAAGTATTAAGATTAAGAACATTTGTGGGTAATGTATAAAGTTTTGGGTAAAAAGATAATGTATTTATGTAAACCTTTTAATTTGTTACTATTTATCCACTTATTATTATTTATTTATTTATTATTATTATTTAATTAATAAAGTGGAGGTATGATAAATAAATAAAACCTCGTTTTATACTTACTCCAAAGGTATGGTAAATAAATATAAATATAAAAAATTCTCTTTTTTTATATATTTAGCCCATAAACCTCTTTATATTATGAATACTCAAGTGAAACCTATGGGCCAAATACTATTTTAATACCATGGGCCAAATACCATATTTATAAAACAGGTATGGTAAATTAATAAAAATATAAATAAACTAGAGGTATGGTAAATAAATAAAACATTTTTTTATATTTACTCCATAATCCACTTTATATTTACGAACACTAAAAAAGAGGTTTTATTTAGGTGAAACCTATGGGCTAAATACCATGGCCAAATTATTATTAATACCATGCAAAAAAACATTATTAACCCTAATATTAATATAATAAAAATAAAGATGGCACATGGTATTGACCCAAGGTATTTGTGTGGAATGTGGCCTATTTAAAGGGGGAATTAAACCAACATAAATTCGTCTTTACTTTCGATCTACTAAGTGTATAGAGTAAATATGGATCTATGCTGGTTTACTCATTACTATTTATTTTTAGTTATTTCCTATCTTTAAATTTTAAAATGTGTGGTATAAATTACATATTTATTTATTTTTTGTTTTTAAATTTTAAAATATGTTGTATAAATTACATACTTCAGATTGATTACATCTTCAAATATTTATGTATGCTTCATAAATTGTATCTTTCAATTAGATTATAATTGTCATTTAAAGCCATAATATACATGCCCTCATTTGAGGCTAATGATGGATGATTGTAATGACAAGTTTGAAGGTTATGATTTTATTTTAAAATTGAGTCATTATATAAGAAGAATTATTTTTGTGATGAAAGATGTCAGGGTAATCATATTGATTATAGTCCATGATATTAGGATCTTAAATTAGAAATTTATCGGGATATGATGAGAAATTCCTTAAAATTCATTATGCGAGATGGACCTTAATATTTAACTATAGGAGTTATGGTTAAATTTTGATCTCTATTTGACTTTATGACATCAAGTTGTCTATGATGATCAATGCAAGATACATGTACCAAGAATGAGAACAAGAAATTCCAGTTACCAAGAACATTGTTCTAGGTAAACAATGTTAGCCAAGAATGCGAAATCTCAATGTCATTGCCATGTTCATTGGTTTGACCATGAATATCAAGATTCATGCATGCTTGCAAAAGCTTTATTCTCACTACACTTAAGCTCTGGGATCAAGGGTCATGTCTAGTAAGAGGGTAGTAGATGTCCAGGATTGCATGGAATAAGGAAATGCATGTACCAATGAGGAGCATATGTTGATACATGACATCCTTTCAATTGTTGTGGCCAGAGAAAATTCTATGGCAGGAAACAATGCTCCATTATTCTTTTTTATCATCTCCTACTTTTGAGTTAGCATGCTTCTATTGTACCATTTAATTATGCATATGCCATGTAAAGATCAAGTTGAGTTAATTTTACATTTGATTTCCAATATATTCGACAACTAAATATATTTATTTTTCCTGTGTAGGTTGGATAATGGGATGAAACACTCAGAAATAGGGGCAATGTAAAAGAAACACTCCCAAGAGAAAGAGGCTGAAAATATCATCTGCTTATTTTAATTCAATGGGTGGAACTACATGTTACTTTTTTACCCGATCTTTCGAATGCATGTTGAAAGGGTCCGTGAGAAAGAACTATGGAAATCTTCAAAAGGCTTTTAAATCATGCCTGGGATGGTATTTGGTCCTCCTTTAAGTTCTTAAGAACAATATTCTTATTGGTAACATATTGTCTATTCAATGGTATTAGTGTCCATATGCATTTCACTCTTAATTTCTCAGTCTGTTTATTGAAACTATATCTAATTTTCCATTTAAAGAATGTAATATGTTGTTGAACTTTAATAAAGACAAGTGGCATGTTGCAAATAGTCCTAAAAGGAGTATACAAAATTCTTTTAAGTTCTGTTACAAGTATTGGGAGAGTTTGTGCTGCTAAGGATTCTTTTTTAAGTTGTTTGAGATCAGTGCTATATCTTTTTTCAATTATTTTTTAAGTGACAATTAAAAAAGATTTGAGCATAGGTTGTCCATCGATGTTTCTAATGTTGTGATTCTTTTACCTCATGGTTATTTTGGGCAAGAAAATGTTTAAGGAATGTCTAACAATACATCGATTGATAGGTAAAGAATTTTTTTATAATTGCAATTTCCATTCCATGATATCCTCTCTTTATTGTTTGATTATATTTTAAGCATCACTTTTGATTTTTCTTTGCATATTAACTATGAAATTGAAAATACTTGGTATCATGTCCATTTAAACAACAACCAAAGCTTCAAGATGAAACTAGTATTACGCGATATTGATTGAAATTATGTTAATTGTTTTGTGTTGAAATCTTTTCATGACTATTAGAAAAGTTTACTTTCGTGTTGTTATTTGATCACATGTTGTTTATATACATGACCAATTTCATGTGTTAGAGAATGAGATGTTGTTGCAAATAAAACAAAGATTACACATCACACCTCAGATTATTTGTTTTCAAAAGTTTTTTATAGCTTGATATTTTTAGAATGTAACTTAGTTAGCATGATTGTGCCTAAGATTTCCCTGAATTTTGAATCCTAAGTTATTAAGGTGTTATTTTCTATGGTGAAATTTTATTTTCTTTGTTTATACAAGTCATCTAACCACATAGTGGCCACTATCGCTCAACGAAAGAAATCTTGTTAGAGATTCTTGCTTTATGGGCGAAAATGACTATGTCATATAAATCCTTTATACTCTACTTTAGTTTAAAGTGCAGTGTTCATCGTATTTCATGTATTACACGCTACATTGTATCTTCTTTTGTTTTCAGAAAAGGAACTCATTATTGATGGTCAGCGGTAGGATTTGAGCAAAGAGGAAAATAATAACACTCAAACGAAAAATGAAAAAAGGGAGAGAAGAGAACCAGTCTAGTGATACCCTTAAAGCCAATATCCTGCATAAGACACACACACAGAGATTGATGGTAAAGTCTTCAGAGTTGGTGAATTCACTTGCAATTGTTTGGCAACATAATAAATTGTTTTTTGAAGTGATGAAACAACATTTCATGTATAAATTATAGTCTAGCCAATATTAAGTTGTAAACTCATTTTGTAATACTTGACATTTCATATAATATAGTTTATGCAGTTGAAATTATTTATAGTTGCACTTCATATTGTTTAGTATTGTAATTAACATATGTAACTTTTCATTTCATATTAGATGAACCAATGCATACTCTATAACATGTTTTTAATGTAGTCACAAAATCATACTAAGTAATTTGTGTTGATTAATAATAAGCACATAAAATCAATCGAAAACTATTAAATTAGTAGTTTATATTGATTCGGTTCTGGAATCTGGTCTATTTGATGGTCGGGGTTCAGGCAGCCGGGTCTCCTTTGACCAGGTATCCGCCCTGAGGTCCTGGGTTTCAAACGACTCTTCTTCCGTTGGCTCCGTTTCGTTGAGAAGAAGCATGGATGTAAGCAGCGGAAGGAAAATTCATTGCGTGGATCCAGTTTCCCCCTCTCCAAACGGCGTTATATTTCGGTCTCGGATTGGTTCGTTTTCATATGATCCAGTTGCGGTGGGTTCTGACGTCGCTAAACTAGACCTAGCGCATTCGGTTGGTCACATCGATTCCCTTCAGGTGACGAACAATGAGTCTTTACAGGTATCGGACACCATTAGTCAAGTGCCCGTGAGTCGGACAGACCAAGCAGCGTTAACTGGTGAAGGCTCTCTGACCGGTTAGCAGCAGTTAGTAGCCGGATTTTCGGATGGTAGTGCTGCTGGCTCGTCAATGAATAAGGGACTTCGTGTAAGTTCGGATGAGCTTGTGTGAGCATGTGAGAAGGTCCCGAATGTTTCTGCTGGCACGTCAATGAACAAGGAACTGAACGTTGGGTCTGATGAGTTGGTATGCACGTGTAGACCAGGCCTCTCCAATGTGCTGCACGTACAAGGTAATCCGATCGAAGATGGGCGGGAATCAATGGTCCCAGGTAAGTCTGTCCAGAAGGACGTTTCAGTGGGTAGTGAGGCCGTTAACTTTGGTTCTTGTAGCTTTTTAGGTAATGGGGACCATAATTCAGAATATGATATCGATAATATGGGCGTAAATGTTAATAAGCATGATATTATTATAAAGGAATGTGATGGTATTATAAACGATTATGATACTAATAGCCAATATGGCAATAAAGATATAATATATAAGAATAATAATAAAGATGTAATATATAAGAATGATAATACCTATAATAGAATCGTTAATGTGGTTTCTAATATTAAATTAAATAATAAGCATAATATTATTATAAATGAGTGGGATGTCCATGAGCATAATGGTATTATAAATGACAATAAAGCTGTATTATATAAGGATAATAATACTTATGATAAAATCAATAATATGGTTTCTAATATTAAATTGAATAATAAGCATAATATTTTTATAAAGGAACAAGATATCAATAAGCATAATGGTGTTATAAATAAATATGATATTAATAGCCAGTATGACAACAAAGATGAAATATATAAGAATAATAATACATATGATAAAATCAATGATATGGTTTCTAATAATCTTAGTGGCGATTGTGGCAAGTTATGTAATAATAATAGTGGTCGTTGTAATAAAGTATTAGATGGGATTAGTGGCCTTTATTGTAAGAGTAATAATAATGGTTTGTCGATGAGGAGTTCGAGTCTCCTCCCTCAGGACAATAAGGTGGTGAATCTATCCAGTTTTTCCTTTTCGCCTACAGTGTTTAGCCTCTTAGGGAAGGGTCTTAATTTTGCCTTAGCGCCCAGAAAAATCCCGGTTGAAGACATCATTTGCGATGTGGAATATGGCATTAAGAACCTTCATGATAAGATTAAAGACACGATTAGGCAGGATTGTGCCGTAGCCTTGAGGAGAGCTAAACCTCCCCGTAGCAATACCAGCAAGGCCGAGTTTGAGGCTCTGAAGAGCTTGAATGAAAATCGTGACGTCGTGGTCTTAAAAGCTGATAAAGCTGGGGCGGCTGTTATCCTGGATAGAAAGGATTACAGAAATAAGATGCTTGATCATCTCTGTAATAGTGGGAGTTATAAGAAGCTTTTGAAAAATCCCCTCAAAAAGGTTTCAAGAGCGGTTGTTCTAGCAATCAAGTCGTGCAATTCCACGATTCCCCTTGCCCAGAAACTTGTTGAGGGAAACCCCATCACTCCTAGGATATATTGTCTTCCAAAGATCCATAAGGATGGGGTCCCCCTGAGACCCATTGTCAATACTATTGGTGGTCCGACTTACCTCCTGGCCAAGTTCCTCGCTGCAAAGTTGAGGCCCTTGGTTGGGCAGACTGAGTCCTTTGTAAAAGACTCAGCTTCTTTTATTGAGGATCTCAAAAGAATTAAGCTTGAGCCCGAGGACATTTTGGTGAGTTTCGACATGGTCTCTCTTTATACTTGTATTCCTATCAATGAGGCCATGAAGGTAATTAATAAGCTGACTGACCTTGATACGGCTAATTTAGTTGAGCTTTGGCTTACCTCCACCTTTTTCAGCTTTGAGGGATAATTCTATGAGCAGACGTGCGGAGTTGCCATGGGCTCCCCCTTTTCCCCTGTCGTCGCTAATCTCTTCATGGAGGAGTTTGAATCTAAGGCTTTGGCTTCCTCTTGTCTCTTACTGAAGCTTTGGAAAAGATTTGTTGATGACACTGGCGTTGTCTAGTCTCATGGTCCTGATGAGCTGGATCGCTTCTTCAGTCATCTCAATAACCAATCTGCCGCCATTAAATTCACGATGGAAAAAGAAGATAATGGTTGTCTTCCGTTCTTGGATGTTCTCATCTCTAAGAAGGTGGATGGTTCCTTTTCTCATCGAGTGTTCAGAAAGAAGACGCATACTGAGCAATACTTGCATGCTTCTTCACATCATTTCCCCGCTCAAAAGTTAGGGGTTCTAAGCACGCTTGCCACCCGTGCTGTTAGAATTTCTGATGAAGAAAGCTTGGGAACGGAGAAGGCTAATCTCTTGGATGTCTTTGAGAAGAATGGTTACAATAGGCACCTCGGTCAAAAATCCTTCCTCAAGGCCAAGAAGGAGCCTTCAATCCGAAGGGTTCCTAAGGATCATAGCATGGGTGTGAATCTTCCTTACATACAAGGGACCACTGATAGGATTGCGAGAATTTAGAGGAGGTACGATGTGCCCACAACTTTTAGACCTCTCAATACTATCCGTAGCTCCCTCAGGTCTGTGAAAGACCCTATTGACCCTAAAGACATGAAGGGCATCTATGTCATTCCCTGTTCCTGTGGGACCCCTTATATTGGTGAGACGGGTCGCTCTATCAATCAAAGGATTAGCAAACATTCGGCTGACTTAAGACATGGTAGGACCAAGTCCTCAGCCCTGGATGAGCATGCCGAAAAGACTATGCATCATATATGTATAGAAGAGACTCAAGTCGTTGCCAAAGTTGCGCAGTTTCACCATCGCAAATTTAGAGAGGCCCTGGAGATTGATAAAAGGCCGAACAACCTTAATAGGGATGATGGCTGGAAGATTAGTAGTTGCTGGGTCCCAGCCTTGTCCTCCTAGCCCCCTCCATCCCCCTTTTTTATTAGGTCCTAAGGTTTCTTTTCTCCCTCTCATTAAGGTTGGTTTTCGGTGGTTGGTCCCCTTTTTCTTGAGTTTTTTCCCCTTTAATTCCTTGCTCCTATAGTATTAGTTTGGTTTAGTCCTATTCGTTGTATGAGTTATTATGGGTTATTAATTAATTTTGGGCTAATTAGTGTATTTCTTTTTTTTTATTATTGGATATATTATTATTAATAATATTCATGAAATAGTTATATTAGATTTTCGTTTTCATAATTTCCATTAGTTATGTATATATATTTGATTACTAATATTCCTTGTGAATTGAAATAATAATTATTAGCCCCTTTCATATATATTTGATAATTAAATCATTTTAACCCTCATAGTTAATAATATATTTACCTAATTACATGGTCAATTTGAATATATTGATTACTAAATAAATATTGATTATTTAATAAATACAATTAGATCTTGAGAGAAGAGCTAATTTAAAAATGACCATTAGATTTAAGTGATAAATAAATTTATTATTATTAAAGTATTAAGTTAGTTTGAGTTAGTTCCTTTTTATATATATACAGTTATTAATAAATATGCTCATTAACAAAAAATTCCTCAATTATAGAATGTACCTAATATAATTAAATTTTTTAAGAATAACTGTATTTTAATATAACTAGAATACTATTTGTTTGACTAGGGTACTTAATAATATTGGGATTAATAAAATAATTAATAAATATAGATTATTTGATAAATATAAATTATTATAATGAAATTTGATATAATTTATTAATGGACCATTATAATTAAATAATTTATATATTATTAATAAACAAATACATTTAGTTAAATTAACATATAAGATTCTTTTATTATATAATTTACCTGATTTAGCTAATTTCTAGAAATAATAAATAAAAATTATATATTATTCACCTTTTTTTTAGCTAAATTAACAAATGAATTCTTTTAATATTATTTACCTAATTTAGCTTATTTCGAAAAATAATAATGAATTAAATAAAACAAGAATGTTAATGGTTTGACTTGGGTCATTAGGTCAAAATTAGCCGTTGGCAAAATAGCCATTGGAGTCTCTGCACATCCTATTTAACAAGCGAAGCTAGATTGGTTATTCAACTTGTCCTGACGATGAACCACACTGGTTGGTTCAAAACGCGTCGACAAAAGATGTTTTATGTGATTTCGCCGAAAAATCTCTAAACAACTAAATTAATCATTTACAATAATCATTAATGAAAATAAATGAAATAAATATAAACTACTAAATTAGTCATTTATATAATGAATATGAAATTACTGAAGGAAGATAAACGATTACTACAAGCGATAAATTTTTTATTACAAATGACAACTAAATTTTGCATATATACGACTATTAGTAGCTAATTTACAGTATCTTATAACATGATCAAAATTTAGTCATATTTCTTTGGTCATTAATTGGTTTCAAACGATGACTAAAATTTGCATACTTATGACTATTAGTAGTTAATTTACAGTATCTTATAACATGACCAACATTTTGGTCATATTTCTTTGGTCATTAATTGGTTTTTTTGGGTGACCATATAGTAATATATTTTGTTGTATATTTGGTCATTAATAGTGGCAATTAATGACTAAATATACTACTAGATGATGAGATTGAGACAACCAATTAATGACTAAACTAAAAATGACTAAAAGTTGGCCACATTATAGGATACTGTAAATTAGCTACTACTAGTCACCCACTGAAAAATGGTCATTTATATGCAAATTTTAGTTGCTTTTTTTAGTAACTAATTAGTCATTTTGTACTAGTGATAAATTTTAAACAAGTGTTTATATTGTATATGATATCATTATTTTGGTATTCAATATATTGATGCATATGCTATAATGTGTAGACAAGTGTTTATATTGTAGATGATATCATTATTTTGGTATTTAATATATTGATGCATATGTCATAATCTGTAGACTAGTGTTTTTATTGTAGATGATATCATTATCAAACAGACCACATGATGAAAAAACTCCAAGAAAAACGAAGGCTCAATGAGATTCCATGATAGGGTGTTAACCATGGTCCTACTAGGAGGAGTGGAGGTGTTGCCCACCATTTATCCTACAAACCTTGGAGTCATGGGAGGACTATGTGAGTCACGCTCCCCTAGACATGTGATGATGCCTGTTAGATTCCTATTGGGGAAGTTAGTTCAATTTGGTCAACGCTTCAACCCTTGGGGTTTTATGGATGGTTAGGTCAATATAGCTAACGCCATGGCATATTCGAATAGAGGATAGATAGGATGGGATAAGAAAAGATATAGATGGATGGAATGATTCTAGAATAGCTTGGGAGCTCTGTTGGGGCAAGACGTGACTACTAAATTTGTAAAATCAATAAATGTTCGAAACATAAATTTTAAAGTTTCCTCACCTTATAAATGAAAATTCAGTCATGGAACACAATCCTTACATTATTATGCTAATCACTAAAATAATTACTGATATATTATATAAACCCTAACGTCAAGACAAAGTTATTTGAAGAAGGGGTGTATTTAACGACCCATCTCAAATTTTGAGCATAATACAATTATTAGCATACATATGAGGCATGCATATGATAGCTACATATGCATGAATCACATGCACTGCACTAGTATACATACTAGTTAATTTTGAAGAATGTCTAAATATATATAAATGAATTAATACTAAATTAAATAATTATCTATCTAGAACACAATGAATGCATTAAGTTTAGAATTATATAATAAAATTTGAGAAATATATTATACTAATATTACAATTAATAACAATATTGATCTAGAAATAAGATTGTAAATAGCACCATAAAAATACCGCCAGAGATAGCACCCGAAATAATGCCTAGAGTTACGCTGGAAATAACATCATAAGTAGTACCAAGAATAATTTTGTAAGTAGCATCAAAAAGAGTGCTAGGAATAGAGCTGAGAATAACACCATTTTAATGTCAAAAATAACACCAGTTTAGCACTGAAAATAGCGCCAGGACTTGTTTCCAATTTGTCTCTTGGTTTGGCTTCAATTTTAAAGTCCAATTTTGTTCTTATTTTTATTTCTGTATTGCTTCTAGCATGGCTTCCAATTTTTCTTCTAGCGTGGCTTCTAATTTTACTTCCAGTTTTGCTTCTAGGGTGGCTTCCAATTTTGCTTCCAGTTTTGCTTCTAGTGCGACTTCCAATTTTTCTTCCAGTTTTTCTTCTAGTGTGGCTTCCAATTTTCCTTTCAGTTTTGCCTCTCTAGTGGCTTCCAATTTTTCTTCCAATTTGTCTTTCATTATTGTTCCCTCTTTTTCTTCCAAGCATCAGAAATAGAACCAGGTTTAGCTCTAGGAGATATGTCTAGTTTGACATCTGATTTGGCTTCCATTTTTGCTTATAATGTGGCTTCCAATTTGGCTTCCATTGTTGCATCTTTTTTTGCTTCTAAAACGATATTATTTTTTTTCATACATTTAAATTAATATGTTTTTATTTCAATTTAATTAGTTAAATATATCATGCCTCTTAAATAATATATATGATCATACATCATATGAATGCATTTGAAATATTTTATAGGATAACATTTATAAATAATTTTTAGGGAAACAGACATCCATATAAATTAACAACATCATTATACTTATTAAATATCATTCAAAATAGAAAGACAACGTCCAGTATATATAAAATAACAAGATAACTATTGTAATATGATCATCATCTATAATCAAAACATGCAAGTCAAATATCTATAATTTAAGTGAATTTGACAACATCCATCATGAGCAGTAAATCAAAATCATCATGCGGGATAAATATACATCCAAATCATCAACCACTTTCAACATATAAAAATTGATCAGTCATTACTGACAAGATCATCATCATATATAAATAAAACAAGTAAAATTCACATATACTAGTAGATCAATAACATGTGAAAATGACGCATGTCCAATAGTCAACATAACTCAAAATGATACATCATGTAAAAATGATGAATTAGGTAAGACAAAATGATACAAGTCAATATGATATGTCATATCTAAATGATATAAGTCAAAATGATACAACTCAATAATATGGTAGGAGGCCGTGAAACTGATACATATTATAGTAACCATGAAAATGGCATCATAACAATATATAAAAAATGATCCTATATGATAATTAATGTCACTAGCTGCTACCAAAAACTCCCTCGTGATCATTATCACCATCATGATCATGATCATGATCATCATGATCAGCATAATCATTTTCTGTATCGACATCAACCTCGTTGTCATATATATATGTGTCATCATAAGCATCATCCACCATATCAGGATCGGACCTAACGTAATCTCGATCTATTTGATGAAGATCATTCAGATATTTTGCAAGATCCTTGTTTTGCAAAAAAAACTATTTAGAATGAAAATTTATTATTCCATGATTTATTTCATGCAATAATTAATTTTTCTATTATATATCTAATAACACAACATATGAAACTGAACAATTATCATTTACATCATATCAAAGTGCACATATGATAATAAAATTTCAAATAAGTTACAACTAAGATGTTGGAACAATGGATGTTGTAATAATGGATGTTGTAACAATAGATGTAACAATAGAGGTGGTAGAAATCCATTTCATCATTCTTTTCAAAGCTTGAAAGTTTAAAACCAAAAAGGTATTTCTTCTACCCAACACTACACCAACAATTGGGTGATCAAGAAAACAAATTGAGAAGCACAATCATAGGTAAAAATGGATTGAGAAGGAGATGTTGTAACATATAATGTTGTAACAACATATGTCATACTAGATGCTTGTTGGGCTTCATAATTGTTATAATTTCCTTACATTAGTTCTTAGTTCTTATATTATTTTCTTAAGTATTTCTTGCATTTTGGACATAATAATCTATGTAATATGGATTCTTGAAGCATTTAATGTATTTATATTATTCTATTTCATCTATGAACTAACTCGATCACAAAAGTGTTATTTAATCATGATTGAGACCTTATGTTGAATATGAATCTATCGATGGGTTGACACTTGATGTTGTTCCTTGGATTGATCATAGAAGATCATATAACTTGATGTTGTCGATCCTTGTTTGGAGAAAATTGATTGAGGATAAGTTTCTGACTTGGTCATCTGGAAATATTAAGATTTCTTATAACTTAAAATGAGCATCTTGAGAATCTTCAAATTCTCAGGAATGCTCTTTATCGAAAATAGATTTATTGTTCTCATCTTCTACAGTCATAGTTTAAAGACTACGAATTGAGCCTAGAGAGAGGTTTTTCAACTATAATATTTTTCACATAAGTCGTGAACCTGAGAAGACATTGATTGTAATTGATCCTCTATAATTCAATGAAATCTTTTATTATCCAAAGTTAATTTTTTGTGTTGATTCCTTTTATAAGGCAGTTCGATTCTGGTGATTTGGGCCTAATCTTGGAAGCAACATTGTCTTTATTTGTATCATTAAATATTTGTTTTGTTCTTTCACTTTAGTTATTTATTTTCTTAGACGTTCTCAATTTACAATTGTCATTTGGTTGAGTAATTGTCAAACCACATGTTCTATTTTAAATAGAAATTGTTGTTGGTTGCTGCAAAGTGGATTTACTTTAGCTAATTCATTTGGGATTGTTGATACTTTATTATTATTTCTTGTAGATCATCATAGGATCATTATTTTTGTTTCTTAAATACCTTTATGTAGCGTTGTTCTCTCATTTTATAGTTTTTGTTCCTTAGATAACAGTGCAATGTTTGTTAGTTTTTCTTTGTTGATTCCTGCAGAAAGTATTTAGGATTTGATGCTTTGAATGGGTTGGTTTAGTTAGAAGAAAAGTTATTAATTTCATTATGGGTTGGTTCCTTTATCATTGAAGCTTCGCTTTCCATTAGTATAATAATGATTAGTAATACCAACATTTCTCTTGCATAAATTGTGTGGATAACCTTTAAATATAAATATGATACCTCAGGTTGACAATCTAATGTGCAGTAGTTAGTTGGTCCTTTAGGAACAATTAACAGGCTCAACATTTTGGTGTCATTGCCAGGGAGGTTGTTAAAGAGAGTGTTGGTTGTATCTATGAGGATTGGGTATTAAATACGGGAGGTAAGAACCTGCACATGTACCCTAGTGAAAAAAAAGGCTTGTGGTGGTGCCTGCCCTCAACTGATATATTTAGGTTGTTTAGTGTGTATGACTAGAAAGAAACTTAGGACCATAAATTAGGTAGAGATAGATCAAAACTTTACCTTGAAAAAAACCAAAAGCTAAGGTCAAGTTGGCCTTGGAAGAAAGACCTTCATAGACGAAATCATTCGAAAGGTAAGTTCTCAAGCGTATGTAGGTCCCTGAACAGTATTCGAGAAGGGTTATACTATTATTTCCCATTGAGTAGTAGAGTCGTTTGCTGCAGCTAACACTAAAATTCATGATAAAACTTTAGTATCTAAGAAGAGCTTCCAAGGTATACCTAATAAGCATCTTAGTCCTTTTGGAAAGGGTGAGGGGCACTCTTGCAACCTAAGGGAAGGAAGAGGCAAGATAAGTGAACCATATCATCAACCTTCTAAGAAATAATATCCTACGATACCCATTGTGAACCGAAATTCCTGACTTGAACAGTGTTGTAATACCTAGTCAAGTCCCAAAACCCTGCCAATATACCAATGTTTTTAAGTTACTACCTCTTGAATATGGGATTCCTGAAGGTTATTGGAAGGTTTTTCTCCAATGGAAAACCAAGTAACAAGGATACAAACCTTGACCATAGAATATCCCATCGTTAATCCATATGCTAATGCACCAATGAAGGTTATCCCGCTTCAAAACCTTCCAAATTTTCATGGGATAGCCTCTAAAGATCCCAATGCATTTTGTTTGAATTTGATGTTTTATGTCGAGGATATGATTACAATATTGACCCCCAAAAATTAAAAGGGAGGAGCATTACAATGTTTGATGGGATTGGGAGGTAGTACTATTAATTCATGGGATCAAATGAAACAATATTTCCTTACTAAATACTAGGATTATTGTCGATCTAGAGATTTAAGGGAGGAAATATTCGAGCTGGCATCAAAAGAATATGGAACCTTAGAATAATAGATTGAAACATTTCAATACGATTTACAAATATCATCATATACCACTTTACCTAGGCATGTGTTGAAAATTGCCTTAATTAGAGGTATGCATGATGAATGGATAGAAACACTCAATTTAATGGGGTAGGATGATATTTCGAAAGAATAATATGACAATGTTGTAGAGCTGCGTATTGAATGTTCATGTGGATGTACATAGACTAAGCTTGGAACTCATGATCCTCTCATCAGATCTAACATGATTTAAGGAGGAGGAGTTACACGAGCAACGATTGGTAATATTTTAGAAGATTTAAAAACTAATATCCTAAGTACACTAACGACACAGTCAAATGTTTTACATGTAAAATAAAATCATCCTAAATTGAAGTAGGAATTAGCCATTTTCTATCCTTATTGTTGGAAAAATTACAATCGTAAAAAATGTCTGTTGGACACAGTCGATATATGCGCTATCTATACCAAATATCACTAAAACAATAATTGTTCCTCAGTTCACTAATTGAAAGTTGTATTAAATGAAGCTGAGGAATATCTAAAGCCAAAATATTCATGACACAATGATGACAATGGAATAACCAACTACCAGGTACGATGCAGGACCCTTCTATGTTTTTTTCTGGAATTTTTTCTCAACAATTGTTTCCTAGATTAACTTGGCAAGGTCATCAACATTTTATTACTTCTTGGAAGCCTAAACCATACACTTTATCACCCTAGAAAAATTAGTCATTTTCTGGCCCTTCTTGGCCAAATCAATAGTATCCCGCTCCCTCATGGCAGAATTTATCAAAAAACCCATACCCTCCGCAATGGGAAAATCAAATTATCCATAGGTGTTAGCCTCTCTCATAAAACAATAATAAATCCAAAAATAATTTATTATCATAGGTTATAAATTGAAATAAAATAAATTATTAATTTAAGAAATTAAATTAATAATTATTATTCTAGAATGATTTAATTAATTAATGGAGACAATTAGAAATTAGAAATTAGAATGATTAATTAATTAACGGAGACAATTAGAAATTAGAAATTGAAATAAAAATAATTATTAATTTAAGAAATTAAATTAATAATTATTATTCTAGAATGATTAATTAATTAATGGAGTCCAATGTGGTCTCAAAATTGATAGCGCCCCACTGGACCAATCAATAAATAGATGGGAAGGCTTATTCAACCACAACCACCATTACAAACCCCAGTTCAACTACACCCAAACACTCCACCTCCATTATATACTAAACTACCTGCATAGACAAATCCAAACCCGAACAATATGCCTAGCAATTTTTAGAAATCCTCGAAACCCCAAAATGTTGTCCTCCCTCTTTGGAATGCAATGAATTACATCTAATATCTGCGAGGATTATCTTTCTGGAAGATCATCCAAGGAATCAAGAGCAACCAAAAAATGAAAATATTGCCAATGAACAACCTTTGAAATAACGCTTTCCTCCTACTGTAATTATTACTGAAACAAAATCGTCTAGAAAACCGATTAAACAATAGGAATCTGTTAAGATTACAACATTTCTCCTCCATTGCTTGAGAGAGTAAATATAGTAAAATCACTTATATATCCTGACTTTGATCTCATAGGGGAAATACAAATTTATGTATCAAAATCCCTCTCCTATAGGCTATCATAGAAATACCTATCTATGTTAAAACCGTTAAAGAGTTTTGTGTTAAAAATCCTAGAAGGAAACCAAAAGATTCTCCTATAGTCCATGTTCTTGGGAAACTCTCTCATCTTATCCTAGGAAAATAGATACCTATGAAATATGACGATCATGGAAACCTTGTAGTAACCATCCATATTCAGGGGAATAACTTCCCAAACACCTTAGTGGACTTAAGAGGTTCGATAAATATTATAGCACTCAAAACTTGTGGCCTCATTGGAATAACCAAATCTAAACCGAATCCAACCATGTTGTAACTAGTCGACAGATCCGTAGTGAAACTAGAAGGAACCTTAGCTAATATTGTTAGGCCCCTATACTACTAGTGTAACCCCTTATTATTATTAGTACAACCCCCTTATTATATTGGTGTACCCATGTACTCCCCATATTGTTACTATTGTGCCCCATAGAAGCCCACTATTGTTATTATTGCGCCCTTACATTATTATTGTTATGTAGCCTCTGATTATGTTATGACCCCTTAGACTCCTATATATAGAAAGGAGGTCTTTTCATTTGTATCATTGAAGAATTTTCCATTTATGTAATGTAAAGGAGGTTTCCCCCTCAAAGAGGCTGAATTCTAAGGCGTTGATCTATCTTTTCTATCTTTTCTTGAGCTGGTTTCATAACATTTGGTATCGGAGCCAAGCTCTAGGGTTTCGCTGCTCCAAATAGGCCATCGCGGAATTTTCGCTATAAATTTTTTTCTGCGATGTTTCAGAAGTCGGAAAAAAAACCCATTTGAGAAGACATCGCGCTGCAACTCAGGTCCGAATTTTAGAACTTTTTGCTCTATATTTTCGGAGATATTATCTGAGGAAGTTGGTCTTTTTGCAAGCTCCTGAATTACATCCCAAACAGGTGACCTGGGGAAAATCGTCATAACTTTCTCTCTGAGCATCAAATTGCAATTTTACAAAATGGTATAGAAAGAGGACGGACCGTAGTTTCTTCTATATATTTTTCAGAGCCATAGATCCAAATAATGACACGTGGAACTCCATCTAAGTTTTCTCTTCTGGAAAGGTCTATAATCAGGTCACTGTAGGGGATTTGGCATAAATATTCATTGGAGAATCCAATTGGGGTCACACTAGTGGCATCGGAAAGAGGACACAGAGGGATACTGTAGGTCATAATTTCAGAATTTAAAGATCTGCAAGTACAGAGTTACAGTCGTTTCAAGATTGAGCTCCTAAAATCAAGAAAAAACAAGATGAGGAAGTTTGATGGGAAGGATCCGGTAAATTGGATACTTGAGATGGAGCAATATTTTGATCTACATGGTGTACCACTGTTACAAAAGGTATGTATTGCATCTTCATATTTAGAATGGGATCAATTTTTATGGTATAAAGGGATTTGTTCTCGTAAACGACTTGTTACGTGGTCAATTCTCACAGAGGAATTGATAGAACATTATGAGGATATAAAGAGCAAAACCTTCTTTAGAGAAACACCACAACAATTGGAAAGAGTAAAAGGGCTTTGTGACATACTAGAAAGTAAAATTATGGAAAAAATGAATTATACCCCTCACAACTATGAAGATGGAAGTGTTGTTTGTCCTAGCCTTCCACAAGCTACAAGGGTTACACCACAACAATTGGAAGAAAAAGGAGAAAAAGGGCTTTGTTACAATTGTGATAGCAAATGCACTAAAGGTCATAAGTGTGCTGAGAAGAAATTATTTTACATAGAGTATGAAGAGGAGGAAGAAAAGGATCAAGAAACATCAAAAGAAGAGGATATACGCCATAATCCAACCCCAGAAGATAGAAGAAATGAATCAGACCCTATATTGTAAGGCATTGGCAGGAATTACCACTCCTCACACTATCAAGATAGAAGGAAATATCAAGAAGAAAAATGTTCAAGAAGTGAAAGATCACATCGAGCATCAAGAAATGAATCCGACCATATATTGTAAAGGATTGGAAGAAATTATTACTCCTCAAACTCTAAAGATAGAAGGACATATCAAGAAGAAAAAGGTTCAAGTGGTGAAAGATCACATCATGCATCAACAACAAGTTCTCCACTTTAAAGGATAATCATTTGGTGCAAAATTGAATGAAACATAGGTAGATCAACATCGTAGTGAAAAAATGTTTGATGTAGGTGATTGGGTATTTTTACTGCTACATCTCAAGCAAGCTATTTGTGAGAAGGAAACGTTGGCAATACTACATGCACTTAAAAAATGGCGACCTTACTGAATGGGAAGACACTTCATGGTAAAAATGGATCATGATAGTCTTAAATACTTTTTAGAACAACCATTATCTTTAGAAGAACAGAATAAATGTGTCACAAATATGTTGGGTTATGACTTTGACATAATCTATAGAAAATGGAAGAAAAATTTTGTTGCAAATGCACGCTCAAGAAAGGATGAGGATGTGGAAGCATTGTTTTATGCTATTTCTATTATCCAACCAGATTGGATAAACGAGGGAAGGGATGAATTGAAGAAGGATGAAGAAGTACGGCCACTTATTCAAAAGTTGCAAAAGATCCCAATTCAAAGAATATTGCCAAAAATTGAAGAGGAAGGAAAAATCATATTGGAACATGGAGCAGTCATAGAAACAAGAACCCGACAGCTACGAAATCAATCAATTTCAGAGTATCTCATCAAGTGGAAGAACTTACTCGCTGAAGATTCCACATCGTTGGACAAGAAGTTTATACAGAAGCATCAAGAACTACTCAAGCGTTGAGGACAACACTTTTTGAAGGAGAGGGGCATGTTAGGCCCCTATACTACTAGTGTAACCCCTTATTATTATTAGTACAACCCCCTTATTATATTGATGTACCCATGTAGTGCCCATATTGTTACTATTGTGCCCCATAAAAGCCCATTATTGTTATTATTGTGACCCATAAAAGCCCACTATTGTTATTATTGTGCCCTTACATTATTATTATTATGTAGGCTCTGATTATGTTATGATCCCTTATACTCCTATATATATAAAGGAGGTATTTTCATTTGTATCATCAAATAATTGTTCATTTATGTAATGTAAAGGAGGTTTCCCCCTCGAAGAGGCTGAATTCTAAGGCGTTGATCTATCTTTTCTATCTTTTCTTGAGCTGGTTTCATAACAAATATCATTGTTTCCATAGAATCCTCAGGATACCCAGTGGAATTTCTAGTCCTCAATCCTAAATATTAGTTGGAGGGACACCCTATAATATTAGGAAAATGATGGCTTACCACTACATATGCATACATTAGGTGTTAAACTAGAAGCATGACCATTGCCAAGGGACTTGCTATCAAGAATCTCATTCTATATCCACCTGCTAGACCCATCATGCCAACTAATAATTATAGATGTTCCCACCCGAATATTAGGAAGGAAATTTATGTTCTCCCCTAAGTATCTATAAAGTTCTTATCTTTAAAATACAGATTCAGGTCGACATAGTTAATGGCTTTATTAACTTGCCTTCGACCATAGGAAACCTAATATGTCAGATGCTAAAATTTGTAGTTGATAATGAAGCCCAAGGAGATCCACTTGAGGATTTGAATAGTGAGCATATACCTATGATTGTAGTTCATAGGTATACCTTGAATATTAACGCCAAACTTGATGACCTTCAACGTGAAAAACTGATGCAAGTTCTTGAGACATATAAACAATCCTTTGCTTGGGAATATTTTGATATTAAGGGCATTGATCTGTAGTTATGCACACACCATATATATACTGAGAAATATTCTTGAGCCATTCACCAACCCCAAAGAAGATTAAATCCACACCTTAGGGACATAGCAAAACAAGAGCTTCAAAAAATTCTCGAATGTTAATTTTATATACCCTATTTATGACATTCAGTGGGTTTCACCACTAGTGGTAGTCCCTAAAAAGAATGGAAAAAGGAGAATTTGTTTATATTATAGAGAACTAAACAAAGTCACACAAAATGATCATTTTCCTCTTCCATTTGTAGACCAAGTCCTTGATACTCTTGTTGGAAAGAAATATTTTTCTTTCTTGGATGGATTTAGTGGGTATAATCAAATCCAGATTACTCTTGAAGACCAAGATAAAACTAGGTTCACCTATCCATGGGGAACGTTTTCATATAGATCCTTATAATTTGGGTTGTGCAATGCACCAACCACTTTTCAAAGGGACATTCTAAGCAGTTTTTCTGATTTGATTAATGAAGGGCTTGAACTATATATGGATGATTCCACCCCTTATGGTAATGATTTTGATCAAGATTTACATAATCTCGAAAAGGTTCTTGCACGATGTATAGGTACCAAGATGTGCCTTAGTAATGATAAATTCCACATGATGATGACATAAGGTGTAGTCCTAGGACATTTTATTTCTACTACAGGTATTTAGGTAGACCCAGCTAAGATCAAGGTCACTATTAAACTCCCCACCCCTCGTACACTAACATAGATATGTAGTTTCCTTGGTTATGTTGGTTACTATTATCGTTTCATAGCATGTTTTTCAAAAATTTCAAGAGCATTGTATGTGTTAACTGGACATGTGGAATTTGAGTGGACTGATAAATACGATATTGCTTTTGCAAATCTGAAAAAGCTGGTTTCAATATCTCATGTGTTGTGGGGCCCAAATTGTAGTCTACCATTCCATATATCATCATATGCATAAGATACGGGGATAGGATCAGTTCTTGGATAAGAAGAGAATAAGAAGTCCTACACAATTTATTACATTAGAAAAAACCTCACACCTATAGAGTAAAACTATATTATGACAGAAAATTTTTTTATGGCTGTCATTTATGTTATGAATAAAGTTCATCATTACATAATAGGATATACAATTTTTTGGTGCACTAATCATTCCACTATTAAGTATTTAGCTAACAAACCTATTACTAATGGTAGAGTAACTCGTTGGTTACTTTTATTGCAATATATTGACATTACTATAAAGGACCAACCAAGAAAAGAGAACCTTATTGTGGATTTCTTATCAATAATCCCATCTGTGGTTGACCCTCTACTAGTGGAAGACCAATTCCTGGACGAATATCTGTTTGTTGTGACCGTCAAAATGTTGTGGTATAATGATGTTGCAAATTACCTGACAACTGGAAAATTGCCATCACACTTTTAACCCTAGGAAAATAAGCTTATTATCCAATGAAAGATATGATTTTCATGGATGGGTGGTTACCTCTTCCACACAAGGGTTGATCTTCAAATTCAAAGATGTATCAAAGAAGAAGAAATTTATGACATCCTCATGGCTTGTCATAGTGAACCATGTGGAATTCATTTTATTGGTCGAAGAATTGGACATAAGGTATTATAGATGGGCTATTTCTGGCCTACGATATTTAAAGATGCAAATAAATATGCCTAGATTTGTGACAATTGTCAACGAATTGGTCATCCCATTCAAGCTAATGATAAGCCCCTTCAGCCATGGATTGTATTGGAACCATTTGAAAGATGGGAAACGGACTTTGTAGGTCCATTTAATATAGCTTCAAATCAAAAGAGATATATTTTAGTCTCTACAGACTATGTAACCAATTGGGTGGAAGCGGGAGCACTTTCAAGGGCCCCATAAGAATAAGTTATCAATTTTCTATTTGAAATATTCGTTTGATATGGGTTACCTCAATCGATTTTAACTAATGGGGGCTCGCATTTCACAGCTCATAAAAAATTTTCCACACTGCAAAAATACCATCAAACATAGAGTTACCTCTCCTTACCACTCACAAGAAAATGAGCAGGTGGAAAGCAAAAGCAAAGTATTAGTGTTGATTTTAACTAAAACAGTGTCTGCTACCTTTGAGACTAGGCACAACACTACTATCTATTCACCTTATCAGCTCAATTTTTGTAAGGAACTGATCTTTTCGATCAAGTTTGAAGTCAAGACTCTCATAACTGTTAAGGGAGTCGGGCTGGATCTTACGGAGGCACAAAAACAACGTCTACAACAACTCAACGAAATGGATGAAATGCATCTTATTGCCTTACAATGCACAACCATAGTCCAACTGCAGAGAGATAAATGACATGATTGATTGATTAAAAAACGCCTTTTAGAAAGGGGATTGGGCATTGTTATATGAATCCAAATTCTAAGACTTTGTAGGTAAACTCCAAATGATATGGTTGGGTCCTTACGAAGTTATTGAATTTTATGACAATAGAATGATGTGCCTCACTATGATTGATAATTATTACATTTATTTTCTTGCCAATGGGAACTGACTTCATTTGTATCACCAATCACTTACATGCGAATATTTTCTTGATGAAATTAATAATGATGTGAACTTGTAGGGTGTAGCTAATTGAGGAAATGTCCCAGTAGTCACAACCAGGTATTTTTTTTTTCGAAATATCTTTCACTCTATATATAATGTAAACAAATTTTATCTTTTTATGGTATGTATGTTTTTTTACTTTGGGAAAACATCACAAATACTTTTATGAAAACATTGTTGTTTCCTTGGTCATAGTTGTTGTTTCCTTAATCAGAACTGCAGCTTCCTTACTCATAGTTGTTGTTTCCTTAGTCAAAGTTGTTATTTCCTTAGTCACAGTTGTCATTTAATTAATTATAGTCATTGTTCCCTTAATCACAATTTTTGTTTCCTTAGTCACAATTTTTGTTTCTTGAGTCACAAAACCGATCATTATATTTGATATTTGATTAACAACAACTATTATTTCCTTAGACATGATTACTGTTTGCCTAGTTTGTTAATATTTCTATTTCTTTAGGGTAAAGAATATTTTAAGCCCTCTTTCAATATGATGGTTGGATAAATAATTTGCCTAATCATTATCATAGGAGGATGTTTTATAAGAAATAATTATCAGGATTCTGAACTTCCTTAATTTTTTTAAATCCCCTAATTTTGTAAGAAACCTATAAACATACTCATGATGCATTCCTTCTATCACCACTTAAGGATATTTATTTTACTCCTTAATGATTCTTCTATCCTTTTGAAGAATAAGTTTTGGAGGAAAAATCAGTGAGCCAAAAAGTAATTATAATAATACTTTTCACACCATCCCTAACTCTTAAGGAGTTGATATGCCACCCCATTCAATAAGTAATAATTTATAATTAACAAAAATCATAATAAAGAAAAGTGAAAATGAAATAGAGGATAGGAGGTCTCATCACGGGCCGACCTACCATGATGAATATAGGATCTAGTGGAGTGACATTACCACTTATGGTCACCAAGCCAAGGTAATGACCTTTTGTATTCGGTTCAAAGGACAACAAGTCTCATCATGAGCTGGCTTGTTCACCTCATTAAACTTGGTGAATGACATTGTTATTAACTGGTTACCATGCTAGAACAATGGCCTTTTGTAGATGCTTCATAAAAATAAAAAAAGTTATGAATATTTCCTAGTATGTGGGATATTGACATCTCAATGGGTTAAAAGGAAATTGTATCGAGGCTATGGATACCTACTGGCAGCAAAGGACATGCATATGGTATTAAAGTAAATTTAAATATTACAATTTAAGTTGGTTATTTTTCTCCTCAAAATTAATAAAGTAAGATTGTTAGATTTATTATGGAATTTTAGAGACCCTCCTAGAAAGTGGTGATGATAGTTGATCATGAGAGACTAATTATAACTCTACATATTAAGGATATAAGTTTTCTGGAAATTCAGTATTCTAATCATTTTATTTTGTTTTTTTCTCTCTAACAATACTCCTTAGGCGAATAAATTTTCCACCCATATATCATTCCTAAAAATATTTGCATGCCCATTTCACTCTCATACTCCACATATTATAATAATCAGTCTCATCATTACACTTCATGATTAATAAATGATTTGATGATTATCTCACATGCCACATATATCCCTCGTCCTCCATTTTTATTTCTGATCGTTATCCTACCACTTCTAATTAAAACCACTTTATCTCTTAATCATGCCAAATATGCCAACCTATTAAAATACTAAATGGTCATCATGGTTAGCTTTTAACTCTATTGTGGGGACAAGGAGGTACTGATACGTGATTTGTTACCTGAATTTCCAAAAATATCATTGCACGTGATGGTTTTGCTGAGTCCCTATATTTTGTGCAGTGTTACTTTGTTTTGAATTATGTTTTTTCTAGCTACAAAATTGCTTCTTATTGAAAAATCGACAATGGGTGGCCATTCAGTACGTTATGAACCCATTCAATTATATGCCACAAAGCATGCGTGCAACATTTTGGACCAAGTAGGAGGGCTATAGTAATTCAGACGATTACAGGGCTTTGATAACAAAATAGCATTATAATTAACAAATAATTTGAATAATGGTGTAGCAATGGTAAAAACAATACAGGTACAAGTGAGTGAAGGAACAATAACAGAAGTCACGGGTCTTCCAACAAAGGGAGAAAAATGGTATGAAATGCATACTTCGCTCTAGAACACAACTCTCCTATTTCTGAATCCTAGTGAAGAGTTGGTCATGAAAGGAAAGAGGTATAACCCTAATTCATTAATAGAGCCATGGAAAGAAGTAACGAGTATTGTTCAATGGTATATTACCTATTATGGAATGTCAGATGTGGTGATAGAACATCGTCTTAAAGTAATGACATCTCTAAGGAGAAAATTAACCCTAAACCTTCCTTATTTTTTCAATTCATTGTTGCATGAAATTGTTTCTAGGCTAAGAATATCCAAAGACCAAGTCCGAGTCATTAGTCATCTGAGATTATCAAATTATTAGCTGTAAGAAGTTTGCATCAAGAATAACAGATTTGGGAAGGGTTCCTAGGAAGCCTTGACACTGGATAGAGTATTCCTTTATAAAATGAAAATTTGATGACTGAAGATACCACATAGGAAATTGCGCAAACTTCAAATCCTCAAAAAATTAGTAAAGTGGAGAAAAGAAAGGTGTATCTTTTAGCATCGTTGCCTAAGAAAAGGAGAAGGTAAACTAGGTTAATAAAGTTGGAGCAAGCTCAAATTATTTTATATCCCCTTGAGAAATTACCAAAAGAAAATTTAATTCAAGAATTCTCCAATGCAGAGGGGACACAATAGGAAAACCTTGGAGAAACGTTGGCTCAAGACTCACTAGCCCCAGAACATAGGAAACAGGAAATGGAAGTAGCTCAAGCATTAGAAGGGTTAGAGAACTTATTGGAAACTGTGAATTTAAGAGAATAAATTACTATAATAGAAGAATTTGTAGCTCATCCAGAAAACCCTTTTGACCAGAAGAATTCACCTAATTCACCAGTTGCAACCTCCCCCACCAATTCTTTAGCTACTATCATTCTAGAATCATATGGTGACCCTAAACATGTTTCCTTCCATGAGAATTTTGAATACTCTATCACTACTGCATTGGATCCATCCTCTTAGGAAGAGATGACTCCAGAATATCCCCTTGAAGATTTGATTGGTGAAGGTTTAGATGACAATACTAATTTTCTAGTTGGTCCTTACATTGATCCTCTTATCGATGACTTCTTAAGATATATATTTGATAGAATATCAACGCAAGTCGAAAATTCCTTTATTGGATCTTTGAAAATTGAAACTACTTAGGAGGTTACTATTGGAAAGCTTGAGGCGATAATTTTGTTTCCTCTACTTTTTCCCGAACAATTTTGGTTAAAAAAAATTCAAAGGAATAGAAGCACCCATGTTGTGGGAGATAGAGAAAAAGGTAAGCTCCATAAAGAATTTGATTTATAAATAAAGTAAAATAAGAGATTGCAAAGGAGGGTATGACAACCAAAAAAATGGATACAGGGAACTAAGCAATGTCATAAGGTTCATGTGAAGAAGTCTAAAAGGAAGGCAAAAAATTAGGAGACTAAACCCCGGACCAACCTCACACCTACCTCCGTTGCAGTAAGTGTTGAAACATATATTGCCCTTTTTTCTACTGATGTAATAACTCAAACTAATTTTGAGATACAAATGATTGTTGTTCCTTATTTTCTCATCTAAGAAGAAATTCAAACAGGTCCATCACCTTTCCTTATTGAAAGAGGAGTATAAACAAAGGTTATACCTCTTTATACTCCCTTAATTGTAGAGGCTACCATTAAGGTCTTGAATAAAACAATGGAAAGACAATAGGAGGCTATAGGGAGATAACAGAGAGAAGTGGTGCCTCAGAAGGAACATTAGGAATGTATTTAACAATTTAGGGCACTAACAGTAACAAAAGATGAAACTTATGCACAACTCAGAGCATCCGAGAAGAAAATACAAGATTTAATTGATCACCTTAATATGTCTACAAAGGAAATATGCTCCATTTATCATATGCCATGGCATGCAACCCAAAATTATGCCTTATTTTTACTTGAGCGATACTTGTTGCTCAAAATCAATGTTGTACAGTTTGGGAAACCATGTGAGTTCAAATATGTCCAAGATTTTATCACTGCTTTCCATAAACAAGATAAGCACACAAAGTACCTTCTATGTGAACTATATATGTGCAATTTCTTTTTGGATGAACATGTGAATGAGAATCATGTTTCGTTTATTAGAGACATTTAGTTCCAAGCCTTAATACCATTTTCCCAGAACCATGTGAAATGGGAAAAAGCCTACCACACCTCCCAGAGGAGAGAGCGTGGTCTTGATATTTGGGTTAGAGGAGAGCCTCAATACCATTTTTGTACACTTATTAGTCATGGTATCTTCATAGAAAAACTTGGTGGTGCTTCTACGCTTGCAAAAATTCATAATGATGTCTTACATTAAGGTTTGGAATACCTAGGAGATATGAGATATGAGGCTCTTCGTGGAGCCAAAGTGACATGTAAGGCATCATCTAATGAAATAAAAAATAGAGAATCCTTTAGCTTCCACAATTTTTAGTATTCCATGACTAGAGTACAAGATTATGTTCACCTGGTGTTGGAGAAAGGTATCAATTGGATAGGGTGTTGGTATACATGTCCCATAATCTTCTGCCCTTAGTTTTATTATAAATCTGACTATGATTTATCAGAGGAAGGTAAGTATGTTCAATTTCATGAACTCAGAAGTAGGAATGGATTTTGAAATAAAGAAGAATATTCTTATGAGGCTTACTCCTCAACTGCCTTTCATGTTAATAATTTGTTTACAAGAGGTCATGTAAAAAGGTTAGTTGGGGGGTGATGTTGGGCCTTATAATTGTTATAATTAACTCGCCTTTTTTTGTATTTCTTATATGATTTTCCTAAGTATTTCTTGCATTTAGGAGATGATAATATATGTCATATGGTGTTGTAGCTCTTGCAATAGCCTTTATAATTTTGGCTTTCACTCAAATTTTGGAGACTTCCTTCATCTTTTCCTTGATTGTTGCAAATTCTCAAGCTCATTTCATGAGCTTTCTTGAAGTTCTTTGGCCAATTTTTCTTATTGGATCAAATGTCATATTTTGGCATGTTTTATTGTTATGTAATGTTTGTGAGCCTTTTTTGGTTGTTTCGAAGGATGGTCTTTGTGTAAATGAGTTTTCCTAACCATGTAAACATTCCTCACACTCACACACGAAGTCTTGGGCACTGTCATGAAAGTTTCGTCACAATCATCCTAAAGTCTATCTTAAGTTTCACACTTGTCACATATTTTCATGAGGTAGTCACACAAAGGGGAATGATTTTATTTTGTGTTATTATTATCTATGTGGGTGTGTCGTCAAATAATGTTAAGTGTGTGATCACAGTTCAAAATCACCACGAGTCCATCTCCCTTCCCACACTTAGCCATTTTCAGTAAATCTTCTTGACTTGGAAACTTAGCTTCATCAGACCCCAACTGAGCTGTGCACTACATAGTCTCAGCCCTCTTTGATGTGACCTTACTTCCTAGAATTGTGTAGTGCGTAGACACTGTCCTCCAACACTACTACTCTATGAAATCCTAGAGTCCAGTAGTCTCCCTTATTGTCCATAATTGAACAGTTGTGCCTCCCATTCTGTCTTGGACTACACACTTCATACTTTAAACCAATAGGCATTTCCCTTCCCTATTGGAACTGCGCAATGCACAGAGATCCCAAACTCCCTTGGCCTCCAAAACTACACAGATGATTCCTCCAATGCCCTTCCCTTACCTAGAGCTCACTACCTTTAGAAATTGTGTAGATCTGCCCTTGAGGCCTGCCTGATTCCCAGTCCCCCTTCCCTCTTGAAACTTCACATTTTGTCCTCCAGGGCCTCATCCCACAGTAGCAACTACCTGCTTGAACTGCACAATTTTTTCCCTCAGTGGGAACTGCGTAATTTTTTTCCTCAGTGAGGATGTGCAGAAAAGTTTCTTAATAAAGCCTGAGCTATGCTTTGCATAGTCTCAGTGATCAAGCTCTCTTCCTATTCACTAAAATTGTAAAGTGCGCAATCACTAGGCCCTTTCTCCTAGTATGTGACTTGTCTCAGGCTCAGTTCATGGATAATAATGCATCATATTAGACTAGGGAGTTTTTGGATTAATTTCATCCCATCATGAGTGAATTGTAGGCACATATACACTATCAATTCATGGAAAGATGATGAAGAAGTTGAAGAAGGAGGGAAGCATGCCTAAAAAGTCACTTACAACTGAACTTACAAGTGGATCTATCAAAAGCAAGCAAAGGGACACAATTTTGTGACCACCTTTCGAGACTTAAGATCATTGAAGACCCCACATCAACAAGCTATGTAGAGGAGGGGAGAAAGCATATCCAAGAATACATCTAACACTCAGCAACAGCCATGAATTGACATTGCCACATCATCAAGGTAGTCCATGTCAATAGTGTTTGTCAAGTCGTATCATGAGTTGTCATATTGGACATCACCATTATGGACCATATATATTGTAATAAAATGTATTGTAAAGTAGAATTCCAAAGGAGACACATGAATATGAAGAGTCATGTAAGTTGAAAAGTCATAGGAAGTTGAATAGTCATGAGGGTAGTCAAAGAGTCAGAAGGAGAAAACATCACCCCTTGGTTATATATACCCCCTCATTGTATGATCAAAGGACTTTTCATCCCTTCTCCTCACACAAGGCATTAGATAGATCATCTAGTTCTTTGAGGAGTAAGGAGTGGCTCTAATGTCTCATTACTGGGGCTAGTAATGTACACTGTAAACATGTGTCTTGGAATTTTTGCTTAATAACATTATCCTTTTAAGTATAGCACATTCTTCATGCACAGACTTTGAACATTTGTAAGAATATTATTTGGACATTTGTATTTCATGTTTTCTTTCACATGTACTAGGATAGTTGAACTATTTCGGTTATTTTATTTCTTATCTTATTGATAATGTGTTATAATGGCTGTTATCATTATCCCATCCTTATGGAATATTCCATGGGATACTAGAAAGATAATTTCTTGTTTGTTGGTTGTACCGATCGTTACATCTGTTGTGGAATATTCCGCTAGACGTTAGATGTATCCTCCCTTGTTTGTTGGTTGTAGTAATGATTGTCACATTAGTTGTGGACTATTCCTTTGGATGTTAGATGAGTCCTCCTAGTTCATGTGTGTCTCTTCCTAGGTGGTACTATTATCTCTCAGTTAGATTCTCACTTTTCTCTCCCCCCTTTGTAGTAGAAGAACTTCAACATAGTTGTAGTACACACTCACCAAGCACACTCCCCCTGATTTTCGAAGACCCCATTGCATCACTCTATTATGCTGACATCTAGAGCCAAGGAAAATATTTAAGGATTTGGCAACCCAACCTTTATACATGATGAGACTCCTGGACCAAACAATGTGAGGTCTAATTGGGACTTCATATCGGGCAGATATTCTGAATGTTGGCAGGTCCAGCACCGTCAACTTTTTTGGTGCTAGAAGGAAGGTAGCTGGTATTTTATCGTTAATAGACCCACCGAACCCACTATTCCATCTTCTTGTCAAGGAAACAATGTTCACTCCACCTCCCCTACTAGTGCTTCTAAAGTTGGTGACTCTTCGTAGCCCAAGCTTGAATGTGAAATCCCATATGATCAGCTTTGGGCCATTTTCCCCATCACCCATCAATCAGAAAAAGTTTGTTGGATTGATCCCGGGAGTAATCAGTCTTCCATCTTCTCCAAAGAAGAATATGACCACCCCCACAGGGATAGTAGTCTTGTCCATTGAAGAAGTGGTTCTCGCCACTCTTTAAGAATTAATAGATGATGTGGAAAGGGAAGAAGAGCCTCCACTCTTTCATGGAGGTAATGGAGGAAACCCCTTACTCTCAAGCTCAAATTTTGGCAGGACAGGTGAAGACGAAGAAGAATCAAGATTTGGAAAAGGAAGAGGAGGACAACAAAGACGAAGACATGGCGAATCAAAATATGGACTAGATTACTTAGAGCCCACTAGCACTTCCGGGTGTCTTGCACAAGATGCCAAGGCATGCAAAGAAGGTCTTGACGAAGTATGACCCTGACAAGATAATGAAGGTTGAATATCACTTGGACAAATTTAACCTACATCCGCAGACACTTGAGGTACGTTATGATGATGTTGCATGCAAACATTTTCCATGAACCTTGGATGGTATAGTAGCTGTATGGTATCACATCCTTCCTCTAAACTCCATCCAGAATTGGAGGGAATTCAAAAAGATCTTTCATGAAAAAATTGTTGAAGACAAGACCTCTTCCATGTTATTATAGGAGTTGAGTAATCATAAGATGGAGAAAAAGGAAAAAGTTACAGATTTCAATCAAAGGTTCAATCACATCTTGAACATGTTTTCTGATAACACAAAACCTCATGACTCCATCACCATAGATTACTACACTTCTGCCTTGCCAACAAATAATGCATAGTTTGTAAAGTGAATTGTGAGACACATATTGACAGAAAACTATGAAGAGGTTATTTTCGTTGAGAAGGAATTGCATGCTATTGGAGTCATCTCAGATGATGAATCAACAAATACTCCAAGGACATGGGTAAGAGGTCTTAGGCCTCCGTGAGTAAGGCTAAGGAGAAAGAACTAAATGACCTTGAAAGCTTGCTCATCTCGTTAAGTCCCCGACTACTGAAATGGTTGAACTTAAACAAAGGAAAAGTGAGACTACAGTGAGGAGCAAGCCCCCAAGTTTTGTTCAGAATGTAGTCATCTTCCAAAATCAACAACAATTAATCGACAAAGTCTGCATAGAGTTCCAATTTAGTCCTAAATACTGAAAAATTGGCATGGATTCATATTGCACTTTTCATAATGAGCATCATTCATAAAAGACGTGCCCATAGTGGAACCAACTCATGAGAAGAGTTGCACAGTTTTTTGATTCAGTGATGGTTGAGGAGTAGACTAAGCCTGATGAAGGGAAGGAAGAAGCTAATACAGCTAATGAAGCTCCAAGTATTGGGCATGCACTGAACAAGTATCATTGTGTTCTAACATCCCTAAATAGTACTGCCGATAAGTAGCCTCTGAGTGACGGTCCGACCGAGAAGCATAACAACTGATACAACTTAAGAAGCCAAGGGTTGCCCACCATAATTGAGGTGCCAAAACAAAAATTCAAAGAAAACTTGTTAAGGAAACTCAATCCGTCAGCTAAACCAATGCAGATTACTCAAAGAAAGTCCAGTAAAGCAATTTAATGAAAAGTGTTTCTGATAGCAGCAAGGAAAGAACCATCCCTTCGGAAACTACAAACCAATTTCTATCCCCTAACACCTCCGTTTGTCTTCCCACTATGGAATATAACATTATGGATGATACAAATACGGTTCGTGCAAACATTTCAATGTTCGAACTAACAAAGATCATGAGCCAACGAGAAATCCTTATACGTGGCACTTAAGCAATCCTCTTCAAGTAATGCCACCTCTTTTGATAAGGGATCTAGTAAGTCTCCTTATACTCGCACATATATTCTTAATGCACTCATGATGGATGCGAACACACTTTGTCTGTCATTATTTTTAACATTAAAATTTTTCAATTTCAATGTACACAATTTCATGGCTAATTCGGGTGCATCCGTGAATGTCATGCCACTATCTGTTGCCAACAAGATCAGTGCTAAATGGGAAAAGACAGATGCAAAGATTATTCAATTGGAAAAAACTCATGTCCAGGAAATTGGTGAACTAAGAGATGTCATCATCCATTTATTATCTGATGGATGAGCTAACGAATGTATCAACATAGTGATTGTGGACATTCTGGAAGCATACAAAGTGTTGCTAAGAAGAGATTGGTGTAGCAAGCTTCAAGAATATTTTTCCACAAACTGGTCACACATATGGCTTCCATACAGAGACAAGAATAATCAAATCCAAGTAGAATAATAGAGATACATGAAGCACATGGTTACTCCTTTGAACTACACACCGAGCCAATGGGTTTTGTAGAATTATTATTGGGCAATTAATTTCTGGAAACACAGTTGGAATGTTGTCTTGTAGAGCCATACCTAGTCCCACCAGACACATAGTTGGATATCCTTCCATGTCCAACTAGAGATAATGAACTTTGTACAGTTAGTAGTAGTAGTAGTACTAGTGTAGTCAGGGGTTCTTGTACATATGATATGTGGACTATGTATTATCCTCAATGGTAACATTATCCTTATTTTGAGTTTCCACTTGTTTAAATGTTACTTTTCTAACCTCATTAGGCTAATGACTTTTATTTCCTCTTTCTTGATCATGTGTATCTATCCTTGTAGAGTCAACTTCCATTACTCTTTTTTATTTTTCTTGCTTCTTGCAATATAGAATGTGATCATAACTTCCATGATATCTTTATTTATAGAATACATCCCCTCCAACATACTTGAAAGTAGCATAGTAAAATATTGTAAAAATAAAACATAAAATTTAAGTGATAAATAAAATTTTAAAATATCATTATACTTACAATAATAGATAATACTTAAATAAGAATAAATATACCTACATTTCCTTCCTCAATGTCTTGAATAACAAATGCATGTATTTTTGTAAAACATTCTTGCATGTTATAATTTATCGTTTTGAAGCAATATATTATCTTGTTATATTTATTGTCTTGTTTTACAAGAGAATAAATTATATCCATATTCAGCTCCAATCATATATCTTAAAGTGTGTAATAATTCACTTATACATGTCCAATCTCAACACAATACAAAAAAATTTCTTATATATTGTTGTTTTGTTTGTATTTGACATACCAAGAATGCTCAATTTTGTTATATATTATCTTGTATCTTATATATCTTATATATTGCAGCAATATATTATCTTGTTATATGTATTGTTTTGCTTTACAAGAGAATACATGATATTGATATTCAACATCGATCTTATATCTTAAAGTGTGTGATAATTCACTTATACATGTTCAATCTCAACACAATACAAAAATATTTGTTATATATTGTTGTTTTTTTTGTAATTGACATACCAGGAATGCTCCATTTTGTTTTACTATGGTTCCAATTTCCATTATCTAACACTCTTCATTCGTTTTCAGAAGCTAGTTGATGGATCTTGACCAAAAGTGTTAGCCTTTTGTTGGCTAGCATTCATGCAGACTATGGTTGCATTTTTGGATGTCATTATTGTGAGTCTTAATACACATATATTCACAAATATGTTCCTTGATGTGATTTTCCTATATGAAAAATTAAAGTTAAAATTTTTGTTTTATAATAATAGTGAAAAATATTTTTATCACATTTAAGAATATGATTTCTAAATTTTAATTTTAAAAAAAAAAATCAATTTTCTTAAAAAAAATAATAATAAATAAAAATAACATTTACAACTTTTGCATTTTATTATAAATGTGTTTAGTTACTAATTATTAAAAAAAAAAAAAAACTTTTGAAATTAAGTTGCAACTTATCATAAAAAACTGCTCCTCTGCCACATGCGCGAGCCCTCTGCTGCGTCCCCCCTGCGATCTCTGTGCCTACCTGGGTGTTGGCCTCCGACCATGGTCCCCTCGGATCCGCCTCTGGAGGGGGTCGACTCTCAGCGTGCCTTCTCTGAACTAGTGAAATCCCTACCTCCGCAGCGCCCCAGGCCTGCTCTGTCAAGATTTGTCGAGAAGTTAGATGTGCTCCGGGAAGTTTAGCTGCCTCTGGCCTTGCCACGCATGGCGGATTTGTCTCTTGCTGAAAAAGGTCTCATAGGGAAATTTACAGGCCTCTGGCCTTCTCCTAGAACTATACAAAGATGGGTTGAAAGAAACTGGGCTGATAAGATGAAAGGGAAAATCTCCATGAGGTTCTGTGGGAAAGGGTACTTCACTTTTCACTTCGAATCCAAAGAGGATAAGGACTTAATCTTCAAAAACGGACCCTATTTTATGGACTCCAGGGGCCTCTATCTAAATAAATGGACTCTAGACTTGATCATGAACTGGACGTCCCCAGTGCTGTCCCAGTATGGGTCCGTCTCCCTCACCTCCCCCTCCATTGCTGGGGAGATGAGTCTATCCGTGCCATTGGGAATGCAGTGGGCAAATACATTGATCATAGTGAGCCAAAAGTTAACATGCAGGCCTGCCCAAGGATCTGTGTTGATGTGGATCTTGGCAAAGGTCTACCAGAAGCAATAAAACTGAAAGTGTACAAATGGAGTCATATCCAACAGCTGGATTACGAGCAGATCCCTTTTAAATGCAAGGCATGACACGAATATGGACACTTCGCCAACAAATGCCCTAAACTTGTTGATGCAGAAAGAGGCGATCAAGAGGGCCAATGGGAAATGGTAAAAAAGAAGAAGTCTGCCCCTCCACCCAAACCCTCCTAGGAATCAGTTCCTCTAGCTCCCTCTGCTTCTCGTCCATCTTCCTCCCCCCTCCTTCCACTGTCCACCCCCCTCCTGATCCACCTATCCCCTCTTCCTCTAATCCCTTCTTAGTCTTATCTTCCCTTGATCCATCCTCTATGGATCCTCCTCAGCCCCACTTGAATCTTTCCGTGTCCTCTGAGCCCCCCCCACTCTGATCACCTCATTGCAAGTCTCTCTAGAACCCTCTCTTTCTAGACATACCAGAAGTAGCTCTAAGGAACATGGAACTACTAGCGATACCCATAAGAAACCTGGACCTGGTAGAAAATCAGCTAAGCAACATAGGGACGAGAACGCTCAGAAAGATATAGCCATGGGAACCTAAACCCCAATAGAGTCTTTCATTTAGGGACATCAAGAAAAAGAATCAAACCACAAAGAGCAAGAGAGGTGAGCACCTCTCCGCATGCGAAGTATCCAATGATGAAAATATTGTCTTGGAATAGTAGAGGGTTAGGGCACCCCTCCAAAATCTCCGCAAAAGCCAGGAATATTACTGATTCAGGAAACAAAATAGGATCAACAAGTAATGAGAGGCATTATAGACCAGAAAAATCAATAGATAGGGTCCGTTAGCAATGCAAGGGGAGGTTCGGGAGGCATAACCACCCTCTGGGATCACAACAAGTTGAACTGCACTTCAATAAATCTACAACAGCATTGGATTAGAAAAACGCTGGATAGCAGAACAAATAACCAAACTGTAATTATCTACAACGTGTATGCCCCCAACCATTATAGAGAAAAGGAAACACGTTGGGGCGACCTTCAGGATAGTATCGATGGTGATCTAAGCTCAAATATCATAGTGGCAGGTGACTTCAATCTCATTCTACATGCCAATGAAAAAAGGGGAGGCACCTTTTCTCCAGATCCCTTCAGAGGTCGGCTGGAGGCTATCATTCAAGACCATGACCTAGTGGACGTTGCCCCAAAAAATCGTAGGTACACTTGGAGCAATCACAGACTTGGCTCGGGCAACATAATGGAACGACTGGACAAGTTTCTCATCAACATGTCTTTCCTTTCCTCTTTCTCCGTGGGATATGCCAATGTTTTCACCTCATCAGCCTCTGATCATTATCCCATTACCCTCACGTTGGAAACTCATTTTCCCCTTGGCCCATTCCATTTAGATATAGCTCCCTAAGGAATGAGGTTCCAATTATTAGAGAAATTGTCCAGAGAACATGGAATCAGCATGTAGAAGGATCACTAGGTTTCATTTGGGAAATCAAACAAAGAAAATTCAAGCAGGCTGTCAAAGAATGCGCAAGAGTTAATTATAAGGAACCTGAGGAGACCAAAAGGAAAGCTAAGAGCGATCTAGAGAATATTCAGAGAATGATAGAAGAACAAGGACTCTCCCAATAGAGTATGGAGAAAGAAAGGATTCTCTACTCTCAACTGAGTCATATAAGCAGGGAAGAAGAATCCAAATGGCAGCTAAAATCTAGGCAACTCTGGCTCCAAGGTGGAGATAAAAATACAACATTTTTTCATAAGCAGGCCACAGCTCAAAAACTCAGGAATAATGTTTGTTCAATCTTGGACAAGGAGGGCAATCAACAAAACACTCAAGAGGCCATTAGAAACATTGCTACAGAATACTACATTGACCTGCTAACTAAAACCAAAGGAGAAGAGGATTATGATGACCTTCTTCAATACCTCCCTAAAGGTCTCACCAAGGACATGAATGATAGCCTGAATAAAGAAATCGAAGAGGAGGAAATAAGAAGTGTGATTTGGACTCTGAATCCTGATAAGGCACCTAGGCCTAATGGATTCCCCATATATTTCTATAGGGCATTCTTGGGTTTAATAAAAAATGATCTAATCAAGATGATCAGGTGGATTTAGTGGAAGGGTAAGATAGGCAGTTACACTAATGCCACTTTCCTTGCATTCATCCCTAAAGAAAACCGACCTTCTTCCTTCTCTCGGTTTAGGCCCATATCCCTCTGCAATTCCTCTTACAAAATCTTGTCCAAAATCTTAGCATCTCGACTCAAACCTCTTCTTCCCTCTTTGATTTCTTAAAACCAACAAACAAATCATTGACTCTATCCTGCTTATGCAAGAAGCCATTCACTCGAGTCTATCCAGGAAGGAGAAAGGCTTCATCCTCAAACTTGACCTGGCCAACGCATTTCATAGAGTTAGGCACTCCTTCCTCTTTGCTATTTTAAAGAAGATGGGGTTTGAGTCGCCCTTCCTTAGTCTTATCTCTGCTTGCATCTCTGGACCATGTATCTCCCATCTCGTCAATGGAAGGCTAGGTGATGCCTTTCATTTTCTAGGGGTCTTAGATAGGGCTGTCCCCTCTCCCCTTATCTATTCATCCTCATGGCAGAATCCTTCAGTTAGGCTCTGAACCACAACAGAAGAGTGGGTCTCATTGCCGGTATAAAATTTGGAAATGGAGCTAAGAATATCAACCATTCACAGCTCGTTTATGACACCTTGCTCATTGGAGGAGCCTCCACCACCATAACATGGAGCTTCAAGTCTCTTCTTGATCAATTTATGGGGTACTCCGAAGGCTTGATCAACCAGCAAAAAAGCTGTATCTATGGATGGAACACTCCAAATCAGGTCATCCACAACATTGCAAACATTTTTGGAGTCTCTTGCAATTTAGACTGGACTCATTTCTCTTACCTGGTCATGCCAGTGAGCCTAGGACCTTTGAAAGTAGGAACATGGGAAAGCATCATTGACAAGATGAAGAGGAAAGTTCAGCAATGGGGTTCAATGTGGCTCAACCTAGTAGGCCGTCTCATCCTTCTTAAATCAGGTATTTCTTCTTTACCCCTCTATCACTTTTCTCTTTTCCAAGCCCCAACTTCTTTCTTACACAAAATGGAAGTTGTCCTACGACATTTGCTCTGGCAAGGAGGGAGAAAAGACAAGAAGAAATTCAACCTTGTCAGTTGGAAACAAGTTGGTCAGGCACAGGACATAGGAGGTCTTAGTGTTAGGTCACCCACTTTCACTAATCTTGTCTTCGGAGGGAAGATAGTTTGAAGGCTCATCACTGGTCCTCCAGCATGGTGGAAACGGGTTCTGGACACCAAATATCTTAACTCCCCCAGACAATAGCTTATAGACTCCGATATCCCCAATAGGGACTCCTCAAAAATTTGGCGGCTATGCAAAAAAGTTATTCCTTTGATGGCTCAGAATATTTCCAAAGTCCCTAGGGGAGGAACTAGCATAAACATTGGGGCTAACAAAATCTTGGGATAGCAGCCAATAAACAGGCATGATGAAGCTATTCCTATTTTGACTTTCATCAACAACAGGGGGACCTTTTATCTTGATCAAATCTCTAGATGGGATCCCTTGTCCCATATCTGGCTTGGATGGACTTTCCCTGCTATCCCCAGTGATATTAATTTCAGTCTGTCCGCTCTTCTGTCTCTGCTCCATAGTAAAGCACCTATTAAAAAGATGAGAAGGACAGCTTCCGTTGGGACCCATCAGGATTGGACTACTCTATTCAAGTAGGACATCAGCAGATCAGCTACAACACCTTCCCCATGCCATTATGGAACCAATGGAGAATCGTTTGGTAACCAGAGTCGCTGCGTAAAATAAAATTCTTTACAAGGACCCTTCTAAAAGGGAAAATCTTAACAACAGAGAACCTGCAACAGAGGGGTATTAATGGTCCATCTCGCTGCCCTAATTGTTGTGGCGCCAAAGAAACCTTGAATCATCTTTTTGTCGACTGTTCTTATGCTATGGACTGTTGGAAAAATCTAGACCTCATTGATAAATTACCATGGACTTCCCAGCAATCAATAGGGGAAGTGATTCTTGCCTGGAAAAAGAGTTGTCCCTAGGGAAATAAGGTAAGCAACCTAGTGAAGAGAGTATGGAATACCCTCCCCTACAACATGCTGTGGAGTATCTAGCTAGCAAGAAACCGAAGAATTTTTAAGGAGAAAAATACGGCATCAAGAATTGTCAGCAATAAGGCAAAGAATCTTGCTCTCAAAACCATTTCAGTCAAAACACATAGCAACATCGATGCAACAAAGTACAACGTTGAAGAAAGAAGTTTCATTAGTTACATCCTGGATAAAAACAACAGCATTAAGAAAGGTAATACAGGGAAAGTCCAGCGCACTCAGGAAATCCATCCATGGAAAATTAGGTTAAAAGAGGAGGAGTTTGCCAACTGGTTAAAAAACTGCAACAGCTACTATCTGTTCTTTGACGGAGCATCTAAGCCAAACCCAGTAATAGCTCGAGCAAGAGGCTTGATCCTTAATGCTAATGGGGAATGCGTTCTCTATTACGAATGGGGTCTTGGGAGCTTATCCAACAATCGAGCAGAAGCGTTAGCTCTTTATCAGGGGTTAATGCAGCTCAACAGGCTTGGAATAAAAACAACCAAGATTTTTGGAGATTCCTCGGTGGTCATAAGCCTTATGATCCAACAAAAAGAGTCTCCTAAAATCCTCCTTCAGCAGGTCATCCAGAGATGCCAGCTCTTGAATCAAACATTGGGCAAGCTGCAGTACCATCACATCCTCCATAACCTCAATATGCATGCTGACAAGCACGCTTGCAATAGGATTATGGGCAACTTATGTTGCAACGCTGTGGTAAGTCATCAACATTTGCCATGAAGCGATTATGTTCACCATGCATCAATCCATCCTCTCCTGATAGAAAGAACTGGTCTTATCTCTCCCAGACACCCATCAACTCTTCTAAATGCAACAGAATTACGCTCTGTTCCTTTTACGCTCTATCGTTACCTCCTCTCTTCACACTCACGCCTATATGAATCTTATGAGAAGTCTCCAAGTCAAACTTTGCCTCTGTCTAGATCCCCTTTCTTCCCCCAAGGTTGACTTTCATCCAACTTGCCCATCTCATCGTTACCTCTCAGCGTCCTTGATTTCAATAGACCATTTGAATGCCATCTTGCCGAACTCCGGTGGGCGAGAGGACTTGTCTGTTTCCTTATTTGTTAACACTCATAGGCAGTTTTCCAATACCTTCGATCTTATCCAGCACAGGATCATTCTCCTCCCTCAACAGTTTAATCATTGGTCTATAAGAGGCAGCCAAGTTGAAGAGCTTATCGCGGCCCTAAAACTTATGAAGAAAATCTCCATCAGCAAAATCTCAAATCCCTCAAGCGTCAGTCAAAAGGAAGGTGAAGAAATGCTGGAGGTAAATATAGCACAACATCACAAACACATTAGCATGGATCAGAAATGATTTGTCAATGTCAATTTCTGCTGCTCCAATTTGTAAGAATCTATTCCTGTCGAGAATTTCTTAAAACTAGAACAAGCAGGATTAGGGAGATCTTTCTATTATGTAACTCCTCAGATCCTGAATTTCTTCAGCACCTATTGTACTTCAGAAGTCCTGGCTCCCTCTTTTTTTCAGAGATTAATATAGCAACCGAATTTGTAAAAAAAAAAATATTATTAAAAAAAACAAAATTATTATATATAAAAAAATAAATTAAAATTAAAGCAAATTAAATAAAAAAAACATTAAATCAAAATAATAATAAAAAATAAAAATTAAAATTATAATATATCAAATTAATTTCAAAAAATAACAATCAAATAAAAATTAAAATAATAAATAAAATAATTACAACATAGACAATAATTTTAAAATAACAACATTAAAAAAATTTAAAAGAAATAAGTTGAAAAACATTATTATTATATTATATATATAATATATATATTATATAATATATATATATATATATAAAAGAGGTGATGCTCCAAAAATGTTTTTTATCTTCATTGGAAGTGGGAAAAGCCCAAGAGGGAGAGGCAATTCTCTAATTGAATTTGTTGCATCTCTATTAGAACAATGTGGGTGGAGTGTGGATAGGGTGGGAATTATCTCTATTTAGTACAATGGATATTCATTTTTTCATCATTATTTCCTCTAGTTTCTTTGGAATTATCTCATTTATATCATTTGATTCGTTGTATCTTTATTAGAAAGAGGTGGGTGGAGTTTGGATAGGGTGGGAAATATCTTTATTTAGTACAATGGATATCAAATTTTCATCATTATCTCCTCTAATTGCTTTTGAGTTATATCATTTAACACCAATTTATGTACTTAAAATATTCCCCGCACCCATGAATAAACATGAGAAGTTGACTTTTGAGTATCATTAAATACGTTATTAGTATTTGTATTAGAGAGTCAAGTTCCTTGGAGATGCACACAAATAAATTCTCTATAAAATTCTATCATCCTTTTGCTAAACCACTTTTTAAGACACTGCTTGGTAGATCAACCATTACAAAAAATTGATATCTCAATCATCTTCCCAACATCCTTCCATAAATGTCATACACATGGAGATTGGATCATTACAGGAAAAATGCCTTCATTTATTTCCACACATAAAGTCCTCTTCTATCCACTTTTTTAATAAAATCCCAACACTATTTTTTATGTATTAGCCATCATAAAAACCTTAATTTTTTAATTCCTTCAAATTTCTATATTTATGGTCAATGCCTTTTCAATATACATCATCAATGACTATAACTTTATACCTAACCCCTCTAGAATATATCTTGAATTTTTCATCTTATACATAGGCCAATGAATCTGCATCTTCTTTGATTTATATGTCCCTTTTTTATCTTTGTTATCAACAAGTTGGGTCTATCTTTTCTACCCTCCATTATTTTTTGTCATTTTTTGAAAATCCAGCATTATAATATATAGAGGTTACTCTATTCTTATCTACCTCAGTTAGAAAATTCTTTCCTTTTACTTACAACTTCTTGATGTCCTTTATAGCAAATAACATTACATTCTCATTATAGTGACCCCACTTTTAACTATAAAAGATAAATTATTTCCTATAACAATAAATTCCAAGACTAGAAACTTCCATTGATTTTACGCCTTCTTAATTCTATTCATGGGAGTTTTGATCCAATTCATCAATGGACCAAATATTATCTTCTTTTACTTTAATATTTTTTAGTAAACTATTTTTAATTAATAATTTCCACAAAATCTTTTCTAAAAGAAATTTCTAAAATAAATAAATATGGCTTAATCCTTCTCCAATCATATCATTTTTTTAATTATATTTGGACATTTTGGAAAACCCCTTGAATACTCTTTATCTAAGTATATTTTAAATATGTTTCCACATAAATATTTTTATTACCATGACTTCTTTAACACCATGAGGTAGAGATACCATAGTGGCTTGAGCATTTAAACACTTAATAAATATATTTATTTGGAAAAAATAATAAAATGGCAAGGTTGATTGAGGTAGAAGCCCGTGAAAGGGAGAGGGCTATGATACCATGAGATGGGAAAGGTAAGGAGATCATTAAAAATATTATAAGCATACTTATCTATGTGTCTTAATCTTTCTTTTCATTCATGTAATTTTTACCATGTTATAGTGTTAAGAGGGATATACTCTATAGTTTAAAAATGTATGAAAAAGTGAAGGTAATTTTCATAAAAATTATGTATTTTTCTTCTATATTTATAGATTTTCTCTCCCCTAAAACTAAAATTTTGCCATGAGTTTATTGTTATCAATATTTTATCTCTTATAAAAATAAAATGTTGCATGGAAAGAAAGAAATATGTTTTGGAAGAAGAAAATATAGGGAAAATGAGTGTTCATATTAAAAAAAATTATGATAATATGTAATGGAATAGCCATCAAAAATAACAATTAAAACTGTAAAAAACCCTATATCTTGTTGTAGAAAAAACAAGTGTAATACAATCTAAGGTTCAGAGGAAAATCACTCTATTGTACAGGTCTATAATATTTCAAAGATAAATATTCTATCTTCAATGCTAGAATATATAAAACTTCCATTATGTTTATAGATATATGAAAGGCATGTTACATTTAAATCCTATATTACTCCAATCCAAATTTTAACTTGGATGGTTTGAAAGAGTTCAAAAAAACAACCACTTGGGATCACAATTTTTTCAATTATTTATATTAATTTTTGGAAAAAAAAAAAGAAAGTGAAAACCACCCTGAAAAATATCATTTTTTAAAGTAAAATTTATATAAAACATTCATTAATGTTATCACTGTTGGATTTAGAGACGTTTAATTACAATAATTAAGTTGGACATACGTGCATTATGATTATGATATCAAATACTGTCGCAAGATTACATTTATGTAATGATTAAAATATGCCAAATAATGTGATTAATTAAGTCATGGCATTATACGTATTTAAATAAGGATTTCGATACGAATACATATAGAATAATGTTAAACAATTATAATTGTTAATGGACCGATTATAGTTGATTAAAATAATAGCAGTAATAAATTTGAGCTAAATAAGGAAATCAGAATCTATTCTGATTTATTTCGGTTTTTCTGGAAAGTTCCCGATTTCGAGATCTTATGAAATCCGAAATTCCAGATTTCTTGGCAGACTGGTTTCCCAAGAATTAGCTAAATTTCGGCTGCCCTAGGACTAGGGTTTTGCACTGCTATAAAAGGGCTGAGTCTCCAAGGCTTTCAATCAACCAGAAAAATTGTCTGCTCCATTGAAGACAAGATACTCTGTCATAATATTTAGGATAGCCAGAGAAAAGGATTGCAAGTTCTTGGAAGGACTCGAGAGCCAATAACTCAAGTCAAGACCAAGAGCGTATCAACCCAGAGCCTTGGAAGTTGTCTGATTGATAGCATACTGAGGCCTTTGAAGATGGAAAGGAAGTTCCGCTGTGCATTAATTTTAATTTCTTACAAAGGAGTAGATCTTGGTTAGAGTTTAAAGTAATTAGGAAAACCCACAAAGTAAAACCAACAAGTGGTATCAGAGTACCCTTATGTAAGAATTGCAGTTTAATTCGGTTTTAATGATCTAGAAAAAGAAAGCTTTGTCTTATTTTAATTCGGTTTTAATTGCTTTCTATTTTTCATATCGAATTTAATTGTTGCAAAAGGAATTGTTAGAATTTTGCTTTAATCATTTTTCCCATGCGGTTTTGAATTAAAATCTTGAATTTGAACCCATCCTTGCGCTTCGTGCGATCTTGGAGAAGTTTTTATTTGAAATTTTAATTTTCAAAATAATAAAGGATTAATTATGCAACAATTTAAGGTTTTAAATTCGAATTAGAGAAAGTAATTACAATTCCAATTTCAGATCTGGTCATAAACAATTGATTTGAGGTAGTGATCTTAAAACAGACCAAACTTTTGACTCGTAACTCCGATTTGGACGCACAAACACAATTCGGAAACCTTGAAAAAGGATCTTGGCAACCATAAAATTATTTAGTATTCTCTAAATAAGTTATTTAGTATTCTCTAAATAAATTATTGAAGCATTTCTAAAAGGTAATCATTGTAGAAATTGCTAAAGTTTTACTAAAAACTAATAATTATTTTGATGAATATAGTTGACATATTAAATTTAAAAGTGTTATAAGATACTGTATTCTATATAGGACGAGTAGATTCTATAGGTACATCCTAGATTAGGTTTTAGACATAATTTTGGAATCTAACTAAAGGCGTTTTTTTTTAAGTATACATGTGTTGTTTTCGCATGAGTCAAGCATTGATGTTCGCAAACAAACCGCTCTCTGTAAGAAGATTGCAAGGATGACTCATGACAAGTTGAAATGACGTGCTGGCAATGGACGTGGTTGTTAGCTTTCCCAAAGGATGGTTGGCGCCTGCTAAGTTGTTTGGTGCATAAGGGTAGTGTATAAAAATAAGTTGCAACACACATGGACTAGCGATGTCTAGAAAAGCATCGGGGGCTTGGAACATAAGTGATCCGTCTATGATCCTCCTCCCCCCGTTGACTGGCCTGGTCGTTAGTTCATGGATATGTTAGTCTGACCCAAAGGTAGATTGACAAAAAAGTTACATGTTTGTACTTTATTCACTACACCAAAGTGCCTGAAGGTAATGATTGCACCCAAAGGTGTTTCATTACTGAATGGTGTTTTGGCTAAAGTTTTAATGGAGAATAGTTTTACACATGCCTTTTAGATAGATTTTAGAATTTGATTAGGATCAATCGTGACGCATCGTTCTAAATTATTCTTGTTCTTGAATTTTTCAGATCTAAACATAATGTCAAGTCTAAGTCAGATTAAGCCCCTCATGGGGAACAATTTCAAACAGTGGGAGGAAAAGCTGAAATTTGTCTTAGGGATCATGCAATTGGACAGAGCACTGAGATTTGATCGCCCCAAGCCTAATAAAGAGAGTCAGGTAACTCCTCAAGAGAAGGCTAATATTGCTAGATGGGAGCATTCAGATCGCATGTGCATAATGGTGATGAAGCAAACGATCCATGAGACTTTTTGAGGGATCATACCTGATACAGAGACAGGCGCTATTAAATACCTTAAGGCCCTTGAAGAAAAATTCACAAAGAGTAAAAAGACTGAAGTTAGTACACTCTTTGTGAAGTTGGCAACAATAAAATACAAGGGAAAAGAAGGGGTTAGAGAGCATTTTATTGAGATGACAAGACTGCAACGTACTTTGAAAGGGCATAATTATGACATCTCTGATGAGGTTCTCATTGAGTTCATTTTTTTGTCTCTCCCGTCTAACTTTAGTCAATTCAAGATGACTTATAATTGTCAAAGAGAGACGTGGACACTACCTGAGTTTGAGGCTCAGTTGGTGCAGGAGGAAGAGAGACAGAAAATGGCTAAGGGAGAAAGTGCTCATGTAGTAACATCTAATCCTAAGGGTAAAGGCAAGAAGTGCAAGTTTACTGCCAAGGAAAAGGGACCTACAAGGTAGCTGCAAACAATGCCACACAGAAAAGCAAGAAGGAAGATACTTCTGTGAAAGCAGAAGAAAAGAACTGTTTTTTCTGCAAAGCGCCAGGACATACAAAGAAATTCTGCACCAACTATCATGCATGGTTGGCAAAGAAAGGTATGTCTCTTGCTTTAGTTTGTTCTGAAGTTAATTTAAGTTCTGTATCTAGATATACTTGGTGGATAGATTTAGGTGCAACGACTAACATCAGTATGTCGATGCAGGGTTGCCTAAGCCATCGCAAGCCAAGTGAGGCAGAGCGCTATGTTTATGTAGGAAATGGCAATAAAGTAGAAGTGGAAAGCATAGGAAAATTTAGATTATTATGTAAGACAGGATTTTATTTAAGTTTTGATGCTTTAGTGGTTTCATCTTTCAGAAGGAACCTAATTTCTATATCTTATTTGGACAAAAATGGTTATGTATGTTCATTTGGTAATGGAAATTTCAGTTTGTGTCAAGATTCTAAGCTTCTTGCTTCTGGTATCCTGTCTTCTTATGATAATCTTTATTTTCTAGATATAGACACTTCACATTAAGAGGCACTGCATATAGATAATAGAAAACATAAATTAACTTGCGAGAAATTTGCAACATTATGGCACAAGTGATTAGGACATATCTCTATGAAAAGGATAGAATGTCTTGTGTCTAATGATATTCTCCAACCTTTAGATTTTACAAACTTAAGTGATTGTGTAAATTGTATAAAGGAAAAACAAACTAATAAACGTAAGTATGATGCAAAAAGATGTAATGATGTCTTAGAATTGATTCATACGGATATCTGTGGTCCTTTTCCAAAGGCTACAAGAAATGGTAACCGTTACTTTATCACATTCATAGATGATTATTCAAGATATGGTCATATTTACTTAATAAAAGAAAAGGCGGAAGCATTAGACGTGTTCATAAAGTTCAAAATGGAAGTTGAGTTACAACTTAACAAACGTATAAAGTCCATTCGTTCTGACCGTGGTGGTGAATACTATGGTCGTTATGATGGATCAGGAGAACAGCGTCAAGGCCCCGTTGCAAAATACTTAGAGGAATGCGGAATTGTGCCTCAGTATACATTGCCAGGTTCGCCTGCAATGAATGGTGTTGCTGAGCGACGAAATCACACCCTTAAAGACATGGTGAGAAGTATGATTGCTCGTACAACTCTACCTGAGAATTTGTGGGGAGAAGCCTTAAAGACTGCAGCATACATACTCAATAGAGTGCCTACTAAAGCAGCTAACAAGACCCCTTACGAGTTATGGGTTGGGCGCAAGCCTAGCTTGAATCATTTGAGAGTTTGGGGATGTCCATGTGAAGCTAGGCCTTATCAACCAAGCGAAAAGAAACTGGACGAAAGAACCGTTAGTTGTTACTTTATAGGCTATTCTGAACGATCTAGGGGGTTCAAATTCTATAATCCAACAGAACATACAGTTTTCGAGTCGGGAAGTGCAAATTTTTTTGAGGATAATGAGTTTGGGGGGAGATATGACAAAAGATAGTATTTTTGAAGAAGAAGAGATGAATGCGAATGAGACTATGGACCAAAGTCCTAGTTTTGTTCAAATTCCGATTGCGTTTAGAAATACATCTTTTGACAATGTGCAAAATTCATCATCCCAAACAACTCAGTTAGAAACTCAACATGGAATAGAGAACACAAATGGATCTGAACCCAACCCAAACCCTGACATTGACATGACAAATGTTGATGGCCTAGGGCCTGTGGGAGATTCAGAAGTTGGTAATGATGTTCCTCCTCCTGTTGAAGATCAAGTTGTAAATGAACCTCAAGAAAATGTAGAGCCTGTGCCAATTAGGATATCTACTAGAGAGAAAAGATCTACACAATCAAAGGATTATGCATATCTTCAAGAACATGAGTTTGACATTGGCATGTTTGAAAATGATCCTGTTAATATCAAACAAGCTGTGGAAAGCTCTAACTCTCAAATGTGGATTAATGCCATGAATTAAGAGATGAAATCTATGTATGACAATGACGTTTGGAATATCGTTCCGTTGCCTAAAGACAAGAAACCCGTTGGTTGCAAATGGATATTTAAGACTAAGCGGGATTCTAAAGGC
>APFE030118796.1:93207-138529 GCA_000404065.3 Pinus taeda | reverse complement strand
CCATCAAACTCTAAATACCATGTGTTTTCTTGTTTGAGGTTTGTATTGAGAGTTTCAGTTTTTTGAGGATTGGGCAGACTTACAATTTCTGTTTCGGGATGTTCTTCTTGTTGTATGCTGGTTTCCTTGACTGTCGAGACAATTTCAAGGGTATTGGCAACCAATTCCTCATTGATGTATGTTTCTTGTTCCAAAGATAACAGCTTATTATTAGTTGGGGGACTGGTGTTATCATTAAATAAAATAAAAGAATCCATATCAGAATGGATTGAGTAAATTGGAAAATTTTGGGGCTTTTCCTCACTGCTTACCACATACTTCATTAATGTTTCTCTATACAATCTCTTTGGTTTCCCAAAGATAGATATAGTGGCATAAGAGAGGTCGAGTTGAAGGGATCCTTGCAATTTTGCTCCCCATGATCTCGATAGGAGCATGCCATACTTTGTGGGAATGTCAGCAGCTACTACGGCCATTAGGATTGTCTTGTTGGGGAATTGGACTAGAGACACACAAAGGTCTTTAATCAAGCCTAAACATTTGACTTGACTTGAGTCAAAGGAGTATAGATCTTTGTATGGCCTTGTGACATCAAGGTTCAACCTTTCCATTACAGCTTTGGACATAAGGTTATGTGAGGCACCTGAGTCAAACATGGCATTATGCAATATTTTGTCATGTATGTGTAGACTGACATAAAAAGGTGGAACATGTCCATATGTTGATTTTCCGTTAACTTCTGGACCAAACAACAGCTCAGGGGTATCGTCTAAAACGTTTACATCATCCCTTACCTCTGGTAGTTGAAGTGACCTTTGAATTTGTTGCCTATATACATCATTTTTGGCAAGTTCTAAGAGGGGAATGGATATCTTGAGTTTTCCAATTTCTGCTTCTAAACTGAATGGTTTTTCCAATGAGTTCTTGGCATTGATAGCGGCAGATTTCTCTTTTTCAGGCATACTCTCTATGTTTTCCTTTGGAATGTCAATGTTATGATGAATGACAGTTTGTGGTATTTCTGCTTTGGGAGGATCTTTTGGAGTGCCGTTCAGATTTTCTTTTGGGGAGGAAGGAGGTAGAGGCCGATCAATAGGAGGTTGTGTGTCTGTTATATCCTCCACAGTTACCTGATGCGGGCTTGGGATAGAACTATCAGCTGGTTGAGTTATGGTGACATTGTCTTTAATTTTGTTGGGTTGTTTGTTATCTTTTGTTCTGCTAGATGCGGGGACATCAATGGTCCTTCTTCTCAATTTGTATTGTTTGTGTACTTCATACACAGCGGTATCATAACCTTGTTTGAAATCGAAAGACTCTCTCGTTTTGGTGTGAAATTGTTTTACATCAGGGTATTGTCGGTCCTCTTCTGTAAGAAAGATTTGTTGTTCATTTTCCGAATTTATCAGGTTCATATAAGTCCCATCTGTGGGCTCACTGGATGTAGATGCCTCTGCATAGTTTTCTTGGAAAGGAGGCCTAATATCATGGTCGGGACTGGCCCTTCCAGCGTTTGTGTTTTGAGTTTTTCTGAAATTCGGATTCCTTATGGCATTGGATTGTTGGCCTTCGCATGAAGTTTTCCTCTCAACATTGTCTACTCTGTCTCCCAGCCTATGGATGCCACCAATAATAGCATCTAGCTTCTGATTGAAGGCTGAGGGTTCTTCCTTGAAGGTGGTTCTTCTCTCAGTTCTGGCTTTGTTTCTTTTAGCAATTAGATTTGCGTCCACACTAACAGCAACATCTTGCATTTCTGCAAGGCTTTGAGGGGCTCTTTCCCTTAACTGATATGCCATTTCAGCATCAAAGCCATCAGGGAACTTGTACAAAGCGAGATCAGGTGGAGGTCTTAAATTTTGTGGTATTGTATTGTAAACATTATTAAACCTTGCACAGTAATCCAAAACTGTTTCCTGAGGTCCTCTTTTGATAGTATCATACTTCTGCAAGGCTTTGAGGGGCTCTTTCCCTTAACTGATATGCCATTTCAGCATCAAAGCCATCAGGGAACTTGTACAAAGCGAGATCAGGTGGAGGTCTTAAATTTTGTGGTATTGTATTGTAAACATTATTAAACCTTGCACAGTAATCCAAAACTGTTTCCTGAGGTCCTCTTTTGATAGTATCATACTTAGATAGTATGTGTAGGGGATCTTTCTTTTTCTCCCATCTATTAATAAATGCCTGGTATAAGGCTTCAGGGTTTAATATGGAATTGGGTGTAAGTGCCCTAAACCACGTTCTGACATCACCTGTCAAACTTTGGACAAAAATCTTCATTCTTACACTGTCATCATCAATTTCATAACTCTCGAAATAATCCAGCATTTTCTTCGTATGTTGTAGGGCGGTGCAGGAGTTCGTACCATAAAAATAGGTGATTTTTGTCTGGTAGTCCTGAGGCATAGCCCCGGGATTAGCAGGCAACTGTAAGGGCGCATATCTATTAGCCATGATGATGGGGATAAGTGGAAAAACTGGGGTAGCAGGAGTAGTAGTGGAAGTAGGAGTATAGGGTGGAGGTGTAGAAGAGCTGCTTGGGGAAAGGGGTGATGAACCAGGGGAACTCGGGGTTGACCGAAATAAAACTTTGACAGGGGTTGGAACACTGCTTGGCTAAACTGTTTCAGGACTCGCAGTAGTTGGGTCTTCTCTGTGTTTTTGTCTTCTAATGATCTTAGGGATTAAATTTGGATTTTCAAAAACAAATCGGCGATTGAGATCAGGATTTGATCGTGTATTACGCGTTTTCTTTTTAGGAGCCAGCTTCTAATGTATTTTTTTGGAAAGTTTTCTAAAAAACATAGGTCGACCGAGACTTTCAAAGGTCAGTTTCTTCCTCTGTGGAGCTGCAGACTAGTTTGATGAGTTTATCTGAGGAGGTCCCCAGTGGAGTCACCATTATGTTATCTCTCAGGTTGTCCCTAAGCTCCTGTAGGGATACGACCGAGGTAACCACAAACCAATCTTTGGATTGTAGGTTCTAGCCCACCTGCAATCAGAGAGGGCTCTCTCTTTATGATTTAACTATGTTGATGGTGATTTTAGGCTAGTTTTTCGGTATAAAGGTTTTGTTTGTTTTGTTTGGATGGAAGGTGTATGCCAGGTAGAAATTCCAAGTTGAGAGGCAAAGTAAGATGTGATAAGTTTCAAACCATTGGGCAGGAGTCATGGATTAAGGTTTGCTAGTACGTTTTCTTGGTCAAAAGAGGCTTGTGGAGTGAGGTAGCCACACATGAGATAATGATCAATTTGCTGAAGGATGGAATGATGGTTAGAGATGAAAGGCAATTAAGAATCTTTCATCAAAACTGACAGAGAGGGGAAGTGAAAGAACGATTATCTAGGAGCAGTTAAGAATTCCTAAATTATCATTCACAAGTGAAAGAAACAGCGTAAACAAGATCATTTAAGTATGCATGTTTATAACTATTCCTGATGAAAACATGAAAAATCACAGAAATTGAGCCTAAGGTGCAATTAAGCAAGTCCTAAACTATTCTTTTTTTCTGCAATTTAGAGAGCGGATTTGTGATAAAACAAACATGAATAAAACTAACAGAGTTAAGAAGAACTTATTGAAACATGTCGAAGCAGAGGGATTCCACAATCACTCCTCAGCCAATTAAACATAACAGACAGTTTTAGAATCCATGCTTTCAGCAGTCTTTGATTATAGAAAGTATCACAGTTACAGTGCAAGTCTCGGCTTGAGAGAAAGATCGAAATCACTAAGATCAACTTACTGATCAACAAACAACAAACCAACCAACATTAGTACAGTATTGAGGGCTCCCTTTATAGTGCAAATATCTCAAACTATTTATTACAATCGACCTAAAATAGGTCTGCAAAAAGAGCTTTCTAAACCTAAAATTATGCCAAAATTAAATGCACAGAAATATCTATTGAAGTGTGTCAGAGGTAGCTGGATCAAAAAGAGTGCAATGTGGCCCTTGGTGCCTCGATGCAGCACTGCTGGAATAACTATGATTTGGGATTTGTAGTTCTATTCTGGTGTGAGTTAAATGTGCAATAACCGTGATTTGAGAGTTTTGAGTGGCCTCGCCCTTTTCTTCAACTTTGCTAGAAGGTATTTAATTTTCACTTGCTTTGGGCCGCTGTTAAGATCTTTGTTGATACTCTTCGCCGCTACATTGATGGTCTCTGCCACTTTCTAATACTCTTTGACGTGCTTTCTCTCTACAAATTTCATCTGATACACTTTAATCTCTGTCTCTGGTCTCTCCCTGTCTTCAAATCAGTTTAATTTGGCAAAATCGGGCAATTTTGAGCTTTTCCGGTGCAAAACGGGGCAAGGAATCAAAAGATTCCCTGAAGATTCCCCAATATGGCCTATTTATCGTGCATCGAAAACTGCCTCCGTTTCTCGTTCCAGAGCTCCGAAGCTCGACTTTCTCGCTTGCGCGTTTTTCCCTTTTTCTGGATTCTGACATCAGCATGACGTCAACTGTACGGTGGATGACGTCAGCGAGGTGATGTGGCAGGGTGACTTATATGTTACTATGATGCGATAAACTTCTTCCGATGCGATCGCAATGTCGCATCGGCGGAGAACCAGAAGGTATTTATTTTGGAAATGCGATGCTTGCGACTGCTGATCGCCGATATCGCGATATCGCATCGGCGCAAAAAGGAAAGGGGCACACCTATGTGGTACAAATATTGCGATATGCCGATGTGAGATGGCTCACCAGGATCGGAAGAATATTAAGGCAATCAGCAAGGGTTTATTGCGATTGGAAGGAGTGAGTATGTGTGTTTGAAGACTATTTGAGGCCTCAGAAGGGGTCCGATAACCTAAAAATGAATTTTATACTTTGGAAAGAGTCAATTGCATTAGAGGATGGTTTGAAGGGGCAGCATGAGAGTTCTTGCCAAGTTTCAGATAAACTGAGCAATTCCCGGGGGTACTTATGGTTATTTTCAACCAGGGGGAGGAGATATTTACATAAGGGGACTAACTTCATAGTTTTAGTAAGGGGATGGGGGAAAATATAGAGACTGAAATAATAATGTCAGCAGTTAATATGGAAATTATAAGAAAGCGCTAAGTTTGAGAGATCTTAGGCTTCAACGGGGAGATAGAACCTTATAGAGAAAGTATGGATCCTCCTTGAGTGAAGCAGATCTTTACCCAGGCTAATGACATGGAAAATGATGGAACTAAGAGATATCAAGCAGATCTTGACCTCTTTTTGGGGAAATTAGTTAATGATTTCGGGAAGATAGAGAAAGGGAAGTTAGTTATGCCTAGTTTGAGCTCCTTCATATGAAAAATTCTTGATGACTGCGACCTGAGTAGAGATGATACTTTAAAACACGGTAATGAACAGACATCAAGATTCTGCAACCTCAAAACTACCTACCCAACCTACTTACCTAACATTTTTTCTTCTTTTAGTTTGGGTGCACTTAGACTTGCAGACCAAGCATTTCAATTTTTTCTTTTATGCCTTCCTATCTACAAATTACGGTTGTTTCTTCCAAGGACCCAGATTAAGCAGTTGGGCTCCTTTGATTCTCTACCTATCTAAGAATCTGCCAAGATTAAGCTGTTTGGACAGATTTTCATTCTCTATATTCTAAAACAGGAAATTGAAACCTAGGGGGACCAAGATTATGCTGTTTGGACCTCCCTTTAGCTGAAAATTCTACAAAACTGGAATGACTCTTCAAAATTGAAAAGCAATTAGATGATCTCTGAATAGCCTTCTTTGCTTAGTGACTGTTTAGCAAATATGGAGCATAGCAGTGTACAAAGTATGACATATTTGGTCTGTAAAAATATCAATCATGAAATATGAGTAACCTGCTGCAGCAAGAGGCTAAGAGAGGGAAATGCCTTCGTACGAGTAATTAATTAAGCCATCGAACAATGATACGTAAGACAAAACTGATAACCGAGATTTTAATTAGAAAAATCATGTCATATTTTATATGGTTGTATGTACAACATAATAGTATTGAATATATTTATAACAATTGTAATTCTTGATGTCCACTTTTTTGTTTGTAAATGTTTTTACCATATGTAAAGATGTGGAGATGTGACAAGTGGTATGTGAGCTAGGCTACCAAATTGTGGCCTCTAGAAAATACAGTAAGTATGGATAACCAGTTATTATTATTTTTTTTATTGTTGTGGTTGTTGTCAACCCACAAATTTGATAAGAACAGGAATCAAGACAACAACAGATTATGAAGAGAACGGATAACGTTCCACATAGGAATGTGGCTAGCGTGGGACCTGCAACATTCCCTAAAAGTAATCCTGAAATATTGGTGCAGTTAGGAGAAGAGGCCCGCAACGCCAATCTTACGATATCAGAGACAGTTCAGTAATTAAAGAACAAGATGGCCTGCCTATAGGAGGACAGTGCAAGATTAACTATGGAAGAGGAAAAAATCATGAAAAGCCTGTCTGACAAGCAGAACCAGCACCAGCGAAACCCCAGCATACAATGGGTAGGAGTATCAAAAGAACAGGGCTAGCACACGAACCAGGAAGAAACAAATGGAGGGGAAGAGAATCGAGAGGAAAAGTCGGATAATGCCTCTCAACACCCAGCATCAAAAAGGCAACGGATAGAACTATAAGGGTAATTTCGGAAAATAAAACTGCTGCTCTTCGATGGAGAGATGGGGGAAGTAGCTGAGGCCTGGTTGATTAACATGAATAAGTATTTCCAATTATATGAATATGATCACAACCTCAAAGCGTGATTGGCCATTTTCCAATTGCAAGGAAAGGCCACTTTGTGGTGGGAGGAGGTCAAGGTCATACAAGGAGTAAGGGAACAAAATATAACTTGGGAAAATTTTCAAAAATATTTCAAGGAAAGATATTTGACTGAACGATTTTACGATTAGAAAGCAAGAGAATTCCATGACTTGTGACTTGGACAACAAACAATAGATGAGTTTATCACCCGACTTACCTCTTTACTCCATTATGTATGCTACATAAGAGAGGAAAAGGCTAAGGTGCAACAGTTCGTCACTAGTTTACCCTTGGTGATGAGAGAAAAAATGGAGTTTGATAACCCAAAAATGATGGATGAGGTTATACGAAAAGCTAGGATATGCTATCAAAAAAGTAAGCAGATGGCAGTTATTATGCGAAAGAGGTGGGCCGATAAGAAAAGTAATAAGTTTGCTATGAGCACTACAAGAAATTGTGGCAATGTCAATAAAGGATTTCCCAAAGGGAAAAACAACAGGAATCTACAGAAGAAATAGCTTAGATTGAAGCCACCCATTGAATCCAGATTCAATGAGCAATCTGGAAAAATTGAAAACGAAGGGACACCAAGACCCCCAGTACAATGCTGGGGATGTGGAGGCCCTCATTAAGTTAGAAATTGTCCCCATCGAAAGGGTATTGAATACATTTCGTAGATCCATGAAGCATCTATAGTTGGTGATGTGGCCCGGAATATACCAAAATTTAATGGTGCTCTCGAAGATCATCAGGTAGAATACCGGCTCACTATGGTGGACTTTGAAGGTAAGATCTTTGATTACACTGTATCTGTTTTAACTGATCCTGGAGCTACATTGAGCTATGTTAGTCCTAAGGTTGTGAAACAATGTAAATTACAAACTGTCAAGTTTAAAAGCCCTTGGCTAGTATAGCTGGCAACACGGGCAAAGAGACGTGTGTTAGCTAGAGTCAATAATTTCCCTTTGAAGATAGCAGTTCAGCCTCTGATGGCAGACCTAAATGCACATCCCCTTGGATCGTATGATGTTTTGGTAGGCATGGACTAGTTGGAAAGACACTGGTCCATTATAAACTATAAAAAAAAAAACTATTTGCTACAAGAATGAACTAGGAGAAAAGCAGGAGATGCAGGCTATTTTGAAGCGAGTGCAGATTCAGCCAATAACCACCTTTCAATTGGTAAAGTGTATCATGAAAGGTTGTCAGGTTTATACCATTCAAGTTGGTTGTGCCAACTCAAAAGATAAGACTACCACCTTGGAAAGCATTCCAGTGGTTCAAGAATTTGCAAATGTGTTCCGTGAAGAGATACCAAGACTGCCACCCAAGAGAGACGTAGACTTAACTATCAAATTGGTGTTAGGTGCAACCCTAGTGTCTTGAGCTTCGTATCAAATGAGCACACCAAAATTAGCAGAATTGGAAATGCAATTGCAAGAACTATTTTATACAAATTACATATGCCCCAGTGTGTCGCGCTGGGGAGCCCTCATGCTGTTCATTAAAAAGAAGGATGGAACTCTCCGTATGTGCATGGACTACTGTCAATTGGATAAGTTGACAATTAAGAACAAGTGCCCTTTACCCTGTATTGATGAACTTTTTGATCAGGTAAAAGGGGCAACCATATTCTCAAAAATCAATTTACGATCAGGATACCACTAGATCAGAATCAAAGAGGAGGACATAGCGAAAACTACCTTTAGAACTCGCTATGGACACTATGAATTTGTGGTATTACCCTTTGGGTTAACCAATGCCCCAACGACCTTCATGTGCTTCATGAATAACATATTTCATCAATATTTAGATAATTTGATGTTAATTTTTATTGATGATATAGTGATATATTCTTAGAATATGGAGGAACACAAGGAACACCTCATATTGGTATCGCAAACTCTCTCGAAACATCAATTATACGCCAAATATAGCAATTGTGACTTCTTTAAAGAATAAATTCAATACTTGGGACATATAATCACTAAATATGGAATCGTTGTGGATTCCAAGAAGATAAGGACCATAATGGAGTGCCAGTGTCGAAGGATGTAGCAGATATAAGATCCTTCATGGGATTAGCGAGTTGCTATAGACGGTTCGCGAAAGGTTTCTCGAGAGTGGCTTATCCAATGACTTCCCTGTAAAAAATGGGAGACACTTTTAAATGGACCATAGAATGCCAAAAATATTTTGAACAACTCAAGCATCTCCTCACTCGTGCACCTATATTAAGCATTACAGATCCAGGAAAGGACTATTTGGTGTGCACAGAAACGAGTAAAGAAGGAGTAGGAGGAGTATTAATGCAGGAAGGTAAGGTAATCGCCTATGAATCCAGGAAGCTAAAAGAGCACGAGCATAAATACTCTGCTTACAATTTGGAGCGGGTAGTTGTCATTCATGCTTTAAAGATGTGGCATCACTATCTGATGGGAATTTTTTTTTTTGTTGATGATAGACCATCGCAGCTTGACTAGTTTCTTCAATCAGGGTACCTTAAATGCTAGGCAAGTGCGGTGGGTAGATTTCCTAAGTGGATTTCATTTCAAAATCAAACATCTAAAGGGGAAAGAACACTGGGTAGTTGACGCTTTTAGTCGAAAGGTACATTGCCTCTACGAAATTGCTTGTAGTGAAGGATGGGCTATACTCAATAAGATGATTAAAAAGGCAACAGAATAGGATCAAAATTATCATCATATAGGACAACAAACTCAAAATCCAAACGGTCACGAATATCAGCAAGGCTATGCGATGGATGCTGTCGGCATGTTGAGATACAAAAAGCAACTATATGTACCCTACCAAAGTAACATTAAAAGTTTGATTTTAGATGAATTTCATAAGAGTCCTTATGCTAGACACCCAGGTACCAAAAGCTAATTACAACACTCCGAAAGAAGTACTATTGGTCGGGCATTAAAAAAGAGGTAGCAGAATATTTGACATGTTGCTTGGAATGCCAGCATGTCAAAATAGAGCATCAACACCTTGCTAGGTTATTGCATCTGTTACCAATTTCGGACTGGAAGTGGGAAACCATTTCCATGGATTTCATAACAGGGTTACCCAAATCCAAGAGAAACAATGACTCCATCATGGTGGTGGTAGACAAATTAAGCAAATCAACCCATTTTATAGTTGTACAGTCCACCTTCAGAGCAGCATAGATTGCCAACATTATTATGCAAAACATTTTAGGCTGCATGGGTTACCTAAAACTATAATTTCTGACAGTGATGTCAAATTCACATAAGTGTTTTGAAGAACTCTATTTGAGCGATTGGGTAATCAATTAAATTTCAATACCGCATATCATCCTCAGACCGATGGAGAAATAGAAAGGGTGAATCGGGTTGTAGAATATACACTAATATCATATGTTGTGATGTAACAACCATCAAAGTGGGAAGACTATCTGCACTTGATTGAATTTGCATACAACAATGGCTATCATACGTCTGTGCAGATGAGCCCATTTGAAGTGCTATACAGATGAAAATTCCACACCCTCCAGCCGGGGGGGACCTGAGGACAAGCTGATGTTGGGCCCCGAAATGGTTAAAGAGATGGAAGAAATGGTCAAGAAGGTTTTGATCTAATTTAAAGGCAGCTCAAGATAGGCAAAATAATTTCACCTTTCAGAAGCTAAATTTTAAAGAATACCAAGTAGGAGATCATGTGTATGTGAGAATTCGAGCAAAAAAGAGTACATTACAATGGAGTGGGTGCGCCAAGCTGACACCCCGATTTTTTGTACCATTTCAAATCTTAGTGAGAGTTGGGCCAGTGGCATACTAGCTCACCTTGCCAAGTCATATTTAGGTCCACAAGGTCTTCCATGTGTCAGTAATAAAAAAATATGTTTATGACCCTAGGCACATAGTCAGTTGGCATGACATACATGTAAGATAGTATCATAGGTAGGGCAAACAATTTGGTGTTTAAAGGAAAAACTGACTTAAGTAATTGTGTATTTCAGGTCAAGCTGGAAAGAGAATTCTTGATCAGGCTATTGAATATACTCGATCAGAGAGAAGCGCTGCTATGGAAACGAATCATCACCTAGGTTAAAGTGCAATGGTAGCACTTCGGGCCAGATGAGACCACCTGGGAGGACGAACAACTCATGAGAGAAGCTTATCTAGGGTTGTTTGTGGTCAGAAAACATCACGACTATGTTTGTTTTCAAGAGGCGGAGATGCAATGTCCCCGGAAAGATGTTATTTACCATAGAAAGAACAAACTGAATAATTGTTGTTACTCTTTGTTTACATTAAGTAATATTGTTAATTATTGAAAATGAGAAACGATTTGTGTATTAGCAGATCTTGTAACTATTTATGAAAGAGAATAAAACCTAACTACCTCCCCTAACTAGAAAGGTCTTCGAGAGAAAGGAAGTGGGGGGGGGCGACGGGGCAGGAAAATAGTGCTGAAATGTCAGGAAATAGAGGGAGAAATGGCTAAGTCTGGTGATGACCAAATAGCAAATGCACTGAGTGTGAGCAACTTGCAGATGACTATGGTCCTGCAAGTAAGCTAGGGGGAGATTATCGTCCCGAAAGACGAATCTCATGGACGGGAGGTTGACTAGCAGTGGGAAACGGAGGTGATCTCTCCCATTGGAGTGCTCTATATTTTAAAGATTTCAGGTAAGTGGAATTTTCTGGAAACCATTCTGAAGCATAAAACTAAAAATTAAATGTGTGTTTTATCATGAATGTATATTATCTAGTGGTACCTTTAAGCGTGTTGGAAATACTCGTAGTAGGGTTACTACTAATTTATTAACTATCAGAAAAACAAAACACTAGAGTAGAGGTTGTATGGTTACCTTCGATATTAGTGACCTATAACAATAGTGACTATTATTTAAAAAATTATTTATAAAATGGAACAATCTAGCTATAGAAAAGAATTGCACATATATTTTAAATACAAAAAATGGATTTCCTTTTTAAAACAGAACCACTGTGGTAGATAATCGGTAAACCACTTCTTTATTGATTATGTAACAAGGACAAAACTACAAGCAGAAGATTCAACCAAGATTTCAAAAGAATGCCAACACTCAATTGAGGTAAGAGTCAAAACTGCACGATGGTTAACCTTGGATTAAACCTAAGACAGCCCAAAAAAAGAAATGAAGGGTCCACATAGCAAGGAACATATAAGTAGTTACCCTAAGCTGCTTTGGGCTAACACACCTGGAAATGGACTACTAATAAAATCCTATAATCTGGTTGATTTTCCCTAAAAACCCTACATGGGTATGAAAACCCCATCATGTCTACACTGACAGAACCATTCTCTAAATAAGATAAATGATAAGAACCAATTATTACATTACAATAAGAATAGAGCAGATACCAAACTGAATTCAATACAGAGTTGAGTTAACTTGAAAGGCAAAGGTAAATAAGCGAAACCCAGATTCATGGCAACGTAGCGATTTCCAACCATTCTCAACTATGCAAAAACTAAGAACACGATTACCATGAATAGTTTAAAGAACAGTAAAGACTTTACACAGATTGACTTTTCATATGGGAACCTTAGAACATAAAGAAAATATTACACGGCTTTGAACCCCGTAAAGTCGGCCATTTTGGCTAATCAGGTCTTAACCAGAGAGGTAAACCCTTGTCAAAAATAAACTTAACATGGAAAATATGTCGGTATGATCATAGTCTCAAGACCACAAACAGAAAACTAAAACCCTCAATTACACAGAGGAAAGTTCATGCATACAATTCTTAAACCATTGTAGGTAATCCCCTGATAACAAATAGCTTACAACTGAGAAGAGAAATTAATATTACTCGGAAACAAATTGAAGCTCTAGCTTCAAACATCCAAGAGATCCACCTATGTCGAACAAACACTAGGTCGAAGACATTCTGACCTGGTAAAACCCTCAGTTGTTGCAATCGTTCAAGAAAGTCTCATTCATGAAGGTCACCTTTTGGTAACAGTTGCAGACCCTAGACCTATAGCCAAGATTCCTATAAAATAAAACACCTCGCAACTATGGTTAGAACAGAGCTACCATAACCGAGATTCCTACAGAATAAAACACCCCACAACTATGGTTAGAACAGAGCTGCCATAACCGGAAATAACTATTCAACTTTAAAAAAAATATAATGAAGACTTAATTGTTTGCCAAGCTTACCCTGGATATACTTGTCGGAGGGAAACCCATGAATCGAATTTGAGAGAATACTCCATCTCCAATGTAGTTCTGAAATGACAAACTAAGAAAGCCTGCGAAAGGGAAGAGGAACTGGAGCAGGAGCCGAGGAAGCAAGAGTAAAATGCGGCATAATTTCTGCATACACAAATGTGTAATTCTCCATATTAGCTCGAGTTGTTGGATCGCGCACCAGGTCTTCCACCGTTGATGATACGAGAGACCCGAGAAATCCGCTATGGTAGAACAAACCTGCCCGCGCCACGTACCAGGGACGGAGCAGGCATTTAATACCACAACCAAAATAACAATACCAATGCAATAATCCATTAAGTTATGAGTCTATGGGAAAAATCAGAGTTATAGCGTACATCGGGACTGGCAACAATTGTTGTGGAGGGAAATCCCTTTGAATGGGTAATTAATGAAGCCATCGAACAGTGATACTTGAAACAAAACCGATAACCTGGATTTTAATTAGCAAAATCATGTCATATTTTATATGGTTGTACCTACAACATAATAGTATTGAATATAGTTATAACAGTTGTAATTCTTGATGTGAATATTTTTTTTTTTTTTTTTTTTTTTCTTCTAAATGTTTTTACCATATGTAAAGATATGGAGATGTGAGAGTTTCGCAATATTTTATGAATGATTTTGATTGGTACTCCCATGGTTGATTTGATTTAAAGATTTTGATTTACTTTTTTAATACTTTTGGATAATCATTTATGATTTTTTTATTTAATTTTGGACGGAAAGGTTTAAAATACTAGAGATGACTACATGATGTAAATATTTACTTTTATTAATAGGAAACAAATTATTTTTACTTGTTAACATTTTTGGTAATACTTGAAGTGTTGTAATAGGGAACTTGATTTCTAACTATGAGGAAAATAGTTTCAATTGTTTCTTTCTAAAAAAAGGAAATAACAAAATAAGGAAAAAACTTTTCCTTTAGCCATTATTCAGCAAAATTTGACAGAGCCATACACAAGAAGAAAATCATGAAGGGAGATAAATGGGATGAAGCGGAATTTAGTTAGGAACATTGTGGGAGAGATATAGTTGTTTCTTAAGCATAATCAGTGAAAGAGAAAGGCTAATTTGAACCCATGATAAAGAGAAGGAAACCGATTTAAGGGTTTAAGGGAAAAAAACTTTGAAAAGTTCCTTAACTATTTCTGTGATAGAGAGGAGAAAAGCATGGGGGAGGCTAGCTGTAAAATGTAGCTTATGGTTGGGAGAATCTTGAGATCCTTTCATAAGTTCCTAGAAAGAATTTAAATAAGTATTTTGTAGTTTCTAATTACTATTATATGGTTGATTTGGAAAGGAAAAGAAACAAAATAGATATTCCTGGGTAAATAGTTACAAAAATTTACATCTATGTTTGGATATTGGATATAAGGTTGTAACTATGTAACTTAAATGTTTATGTGTGCTAGAAGATTGTATATTTGTTTGTAACTACAACATGACACCTATAAGGTAACTCAAGTATTATGCTAGAAGTTAGAAGTTCTAACTCGACAGACCCATTAAACTCTAATCTCGAAATATCTAAAACTGAATTTTAGTTGAAAAGAATAGAAAATGTGGGTGTGTATGAAATTTATAAGAAATATCAATTCAACTTAACTAACTTTGTTAGTGTGATTGATTTCCTCGAAGGAAAGAAAAAAAATTGTGTTTTAATAAATATCTATTTATATATATATATACATATAGTCACTTAGAAAAGGTTTTAGCTTGTGAGTTAGGTTAGTTGATTTAGGACAACAATCTAGAGATCAAAGGATAAATATGACCCAGAAAAAACCTAACATATCCCAGGATAGGTTCTACCAAAGATTCTGGTCTAGAAACTCTGTAAAAGAAAAACATAGCATCTACATGTATAAGTCTATATAAATATATATAAACATAACTAGAATATTTAAATAGTAGACAGAGAGAGACAATAAACTATATTTACGAGATATACATATACTATGACTATATTTCTCTTTGTGGTTGAAGTCTTAAATCGAACAATCTAGTAATTATAAGTGAAGAAAGAAACTATACAAAATTGCCTCAAGAAAACATTTCGACGAGAGATTAAAAAGTAAAATTTAGCTACCGTAATAATTGTCGAGTCCCCATCAATATTCTAGAATCAAAGAAACCTTGATAAAAATGTGTTTCGAGGGTTTTCATAAATAGTCGACCACAATAATCCTTTTAAAAAACGGAGTTGTCTATAATGCGACTTTTTGGAGATTCCGGTGACGGAATCCGGCTGAAGAAATGAGGTTAAATCTTGATTTTAGAAGTTAAATGGTTTTTTAACTGCATATTTGGATTCAGCGCCCTGAAAAAGCCCCTGGAGCCATTGATTGTGCAGAAACTACTATCAACTGGGATTCAATGAATGCTGCGGATTGAAACCGGAAAATCTGCCGAAACTTCAAAAAGTCCGTTATAGACACTCTTAAAAAATACCACCTTTAAAAAAAAAAAAAAAAGACTACAACTAAATAAAACAGAACAGGTGTTTAACCTGAATAGCGTACTTGAAATGAAAGGAAAGACACACTATTTCAATCAATAAAGTAAAAGGAAAACCCTCAATATTATAACTAAAACATTGTTTCGAACTTCAACTATTAGTGCGAAAACCGACTTATGTATGAAACATTAAAGATGGAAACACAAAATATATACATACGTAATTTTCCCAAATAATTAAGAATGAATAAAGAGTTTTTGATAAATAGTTTTTCTTCTCATTTCAATAAAAACCCTAAATAGTAAAAGAACAGGGATAGGGTTTTGACCACCATGAAAAATTTTGGCCACTAAAGGATGTACTTGCGAGGGCAAAGGAGTTCGGTTAGTATCTAAAATAAAAAGAAATGGGTTCGGTGCAAAGGAAGGAAACCTTTAATGCAAAATAATAAATAGAAGTATTTCAACGACAAACAATTTACCTTTCATGAAAACCATTAGGGCATCATAAGCCTATTCCTCATGCCACAAAACAACTATGGTTAGATAATATAAGTTATCAAACCATTGTTTTAGGGACAAGCTTAGGGTTTGTTAAAAAAAAATCATTTACCTATTTGCATAGTCACAATCACCTTTTGTTATCCATTTGAGCAAGTAAAGTGATGCCACCAGGGACCCTTGTTGTTAAGCCCATTGGAGAAAAAGCAATTAAAGAGAATCACATCTAGAACAAAAAGGGTAGCCCTGCATAACTACTGTATAAGGAATATTGCAAGAGAGGAACACAAATAGTAAAATATTGTCGACAAACACTTCACAACGTGCACATGTAAGGAGAAAAAATGACCTAAATATAATTAATATCTGTGTAGCCACAAACACACTAATTAAAAATATTGATGGAACTCGGAACCTTAATTAATCATAATATTGACTTTCAAACGGAGAGGAGAACCGTATAACTATGAAAAAAACGAGTTCTAAGTTGTAGAGATTTGTCTTAGATTTTCCAGTGTACAAATCACACTAGACGATGGAGAGGCCATGTGTAGTTACACCAAAACTAACCCTACTTTAAACCCATCATCAATATTAGGTTTAAGACATTTGGACTACCAAGATTAACACCCATTACAAGATAGGTGGTAGCAGATTATAAACCCAATCACATGAGAATCATGAGGCCAAGGACTAGTGTATTTCCCTATCAGAGAAGGCTTTCATGTTTTTCCAACTCATTAACTAATGTTTCAGCGACCATCTATATTTAAAAGAAAACAGTATGAATAGAAAGGCCATGAAATTTCATATACCAATTTTCTATATACGCCTGAAAAGTATAGCATGTGGATGGAACTTGTGATAAGTGGAGACAAATATAAAATGAGCCATATAGGTATTGCAATGCACCATGGGGTGTATTTGTAATGTTATTATAGTCAGTCAAAAATGTAGGACCTTTATAAAGTCGAGACATATCCATCACCTTCAATATTTAGAAAAATAGTCCCTTTTAATATACATGCTCTACCTTTTTTTTTTAAATATTAAACAAGAGAGAGGGGGCGGATCCTAAGCCTTTCTTTTATAATATATATATAAATATACTATATATATATATATATTTATTTTGATGAAATGTCCAATATAGGAATGCGATAAATTGGATCCACAAAGTAAGTCTGATGGAAAATTCCTGAGGAATAAATTAAATCATGGTGTTATTTTAAAAAGATCGATACAAATCAAAATTACTTCCATTGTTACTTTTAGGGAAACATATAAATATATATCATGCCATTATAAAAAATTCATGTAAGCATAATACTCTTAAGTTAAAAAAAATCATAGATCTTACTCTTTAGTTTTAATAAATAATAATAATATAAGACGGATGTTACAAGTATCATATCTTGATTCAAAATTTGAGACCTTGTATCAACTATGAATTCTATCTAATAGTACATTTTTATTTTATACAGAAAATATAAAAAAAGAGAGGAAAAAGAGAAAATGTCATGGTTGAGCCTCATGATGACACTCATATTTCCAAAGAAGATGCTTATGTACACCTGGGCCAATAGGCCCAAGTCCCTAAAAAAGAACTAATAAAAATGGTAAAATACTTGCAAAGTTAAATAGTAAACCTCTATTCTCTACATGAATGTTTATTAAGGGCTAGTGTAGACCGTGAATAGTTAATTAAGAATCTGATAGACAAATGAAATTCCAAGACCATGGATGTAGTGAAAGAATGAGAAAACAAGCGAGAAAACTCAAAATGAAAGACAATGGAAGAAGTGGCTGAAATTCAAGAAGGCAAAAGTTGAGGGGCAGTAACATATCTCATCCAAAATTAAATCTAAATATGCAAAGAAACCCAAGGTGGAGCTACACTAGCAATTTAGAAAGATCGCCAACATATTATGGTAGAAGTCATAGAAGCTTGGCTGCTTAATATTAACCATTAGTTTCTTGTTTACGATTATTGCTTTCAAATAAAGGCCAAATTAGCAACATATAAATTGGAGGGGAAAGCTTCCATGTGGCTGGAAGAGGTTAAATTGGAGGAATTCCAATGGTTAATCAAGGAGAAGTACCTAACAAAGTGGTATTTTGACGATAAGCTAAATAAATTTCATGGTTTAAAACTAGGACAGATGTCTATGGTTGAGGTGATAACTAAATTCACACACTTGTTATGTTATGTACCCTCAACTAAGGAAGAAAAGGGTAAAAATAAGAAATTTATAACCTTTCTTCTACTCTCATTCAAAGAGAAAAGTGAATATGATAACTCCGTGAATATGGATAAGGTTATTTTGAAGGAAATAATTTGTTACTAGCAAGCTAAGAAAAATATTGAGAGCTCGAAATATTGATCTAACAAAAATAAAGATCAAGTTACACAAAATGGTAAGGGGGGTAATGTGGATAGTTTAAAGAGTTTGGTAGAGGGAGTCAAAATCATAGTTTTAACAAGAAAAACAATGAGCCTTAGAAATCTCAAATGCAAACCCATATTGGGTCCAAACAAACTAAATCTAATGAGGGACTTAAGGGGAAGGATAGAGAGCCCTTGAAGCGATGGGGTTGCATTGAACCCCACCTTTTAGGGCATTTCCCCTACAACATCAATTTAGAGCAGAAAATTCAAAACATTCAAGTGGCCTCCACTATCAATGATGTAGCGAGGAACATTCCACACATTATTGCAGCCTTCGAAGAGTGTTAGGCATAGCACCAATCCACCATGGTGGAGATAGAAGGTATTGTCTTCAACCAATCTATTTTGATGGTAATTGATCCTGATGCTAGCATAAGTTATGCTAGCCTGAAGGTCATAGAAGAAAATAAATCAGTAGTTAAAAACTATAAAAAGCCCTCACTTCTTGAGTTGGGTAAGGGTGTAAAGAGAAGAGTCACTAGTTTGGTAATTTCTTTCCTAGTTGAGTTGAATGGGAAACATAATATGTTAAATTTGAATATATTGTCATTTGGATCTTATGATGTTTTAATAGGCATGGACTAAATGGAAAACCATAGAGAAATCGTTAACTCCCTTGACAAAAAAGTAGCATTTACCATAGATATTGGGGAGAACCAAATTATAAGAGGTATACCTAGACTTATTGTAGTATGTCAAATATCAGCTTTGAAATTGAGTGAAGCTAAAATTAAAGGGTGTCAACTCTTTCCTATTAAAGTATAAGATCATTCTCAAAACAAGTTAGTAAAGTATTTGGAAGAATTTGAGGTGGTATGAAATGATGAGCATGTATTTCTGAAAGAGATTCCTAGATTACTTCTAGAGAGGGAAATATATTTATCTATGGAATTGATATCGATAGCATCACATGTATCCAAGGCTCCTTATCAAATGACTTTACCTAAAATCAACAATCTAAAAATCTAGCTGCAAGCATTATTAAGTGAAGGTTATATCAGGCCTTGTGTGTCACCTTTAGGTGCACAGATTCTTTTTGTCAAGAAAAGCGATGGGATGTTTAGGTTGTGCATTGTTTATCGCTAGATGAATAAATTAATAGTGAAGAATAGGTATCCGTTACCTAATGTTCCAATATAGGAATGTGATAAATTAGATCTAGATAGTAACTCTCATGGAAAATTCCTAAGGAATAAATTAAACACTCGTGTTATTTTAAAAAGGTAGATAAAAATCAAAGTTACTATGAATCCATTGTTCCTTTTTGGAAAACATATAAATATATATCATTCCATTTTGAAACAATCATGTACGCACAATATTGTTCAGTTTAAAAAAAAAATATAGCTCTTACTCGTTATTTTTAATAAATGAAAAGAATATAAGAGGGATACTACAAGTGGTATCACATCTGGATTCAAAATTTGAGACCTTGTGCCAACCATGAATTCAATCTAATAGTACACTTTGATTTTATATATAAAATATAACAGAAGTGTGGATAAAGACAAAACATCATGGTTGAGCCTCGGGATGACACTCAACATTGCAAAAAAGAAATTTATGTACGGAAAGGCCAATAGGCCCAAGTCCCTACAAAACAAATGATAAAAATCGTAAAAGACTTGAAAAGTCAAATAGTAAACCTTTATGCTCGACATGAATGTTTATTAAGATCTAGTGTAAACCATGAATAGTTAATTAATAATTTGATAGACACATGAAATTCGAAGACCATGGAGGTAGTGGAAGATGAAGAAAATAATGGAGAAACCTCAAAACGAAAGACAATGGAAGATGTGCCTGAAATTCAAGAAGGAAAAGCTAAGGCACTGTTGATGGTCCTAGACCTATCGACATTCAGGGGATAACCCTAGTATGAAGTCCCAACTTGACCTCACACCATTTGATGTCGAAGTCCCCTTTGGTATGATGTCCTCATTGCCACTATCTTAAGGATTTTCCCCAACTCTTGCTGTCAGCAGAGGAGAGTGGTTTGCTTTTTCCTCGAGAAGTGAGGTTCACATGTTTGGTGAGTGTAAGCATACTTATGTAAATGGTTCTTTCACTCTAAGGGGAAAAGGGTGAAGGTTAGTTCCATGTTGAAAGGGGTCAGTCCCAACTCGGCTAGGAACACACAACAAAAAGGACATACACAACTTCTGGCAGAGCATTCCACTCAGATGCGGAAGTCACAACACACTAGGTAAGATAACACGTACATCAGTCATGGATTAGTCCGAACAAGTGCAATGGTTGTTACAACAAGGTTCATGAGGAAGGCATATGTGATGTTCATGAGAGCAGATGACACAGATGAGACAACATTAGCAACATATAAAACACATTTCCATTAATAGATTATGTATTACAACAAATGAATCAGTTCAGATGTAGAACATAGGTGAAAGAAACATGCATTACAAGTCTTAAAGATCAGTCTTACAAAAAATACAATACATGTGTGAAAACGTGTTGGCCTGTTGACAGGCTTTTGAATTAAGCAAATGTTCCAAGACACATCGTTACACCATACATCACTAACCCCATCAGCAGGGTATTGGAGCCACTACTTACTCCTCAAAGAAAAGATTATAGACTCTCTTGGCTATGTGCAAGGTGTTGAGGTGAAAAAGTCCGTTCATGTACAAATGAGGGGGGTATTTATAGCTAAGAGTGAAACTGACCGTTGTGGTTGTTCGACTACATTCATGACCATTCGACTTCCATGACTTTTCAACTTACATGGCTCTATGTTCAACAAGTGTGTCTCTTGGACTTCCATGTTACATCACATTGATTAATAACAAGGTAATAATGGAGATGTGGGAAACATGACTCATGACTTGACATGACAATGGTGGTACATGTGTGTTGTTGTTGGAGTGCATATCAAGCTACAGTGCTATTGAGTGATGGATGTCTTTATAGTGTATCATAGCTTCACCTTGACATGGAAAAGTGTGCGGAGTCTTCGATGGTCCTTGGTTCGCTTGACGAAGCTTTCACATGTTGTTCCTTGCTTTCATGCTGGAAGGCTTGATATGCTCACTTGTTCACGAAGGTGCATGTTCGTCACATTTGTCTACTTCACATGCTTCGTTCATTTATTCATTGGTGAACCTTTCCATCTGCATGTGCTCCCTTCACCCATCCCATTCGTCATCTTGACATATTTGTTGGCGTACATGTACCTACAGTCACTCATGATGAGATGACATCAAATCTAAAACCTTCTACTCTACCATGACACATGATCATTTAGATTCAGGTGAATGGGAGAGCCAGCAGGGCTATGATGCAGGATGATGGCTCCCGCCAACTATTGATGAAAGCTACACAAGAGTCACTAAGAGATGGAGACATACAATCTGAGTCCACAGTGACTGTCTGTAAGGTCTGGCTTGGCTGGGAGGAAAAATTGCCCAATGTTTGGGAGGGACAGTCTAGTTTGCACGAGGGCAAGGTGTGCATGATTTGTGCATTTTCCAGAATGAACATTCAGTAGGGGTTGGACAACCAGATTTGCACAATTTTCCAAAGGAACAGGTTGGGTTGCATAAAGAGTTCGCTAGAAGGGATTGCACATGTTTTCTAGGGAATTGCCTGGGAGACTGGTAGCCAAAACTACGAAACTCCCAAAGGGAACTGGAACTTGGATGCTGGATCACTTGTAGCCAAAACTGTGGAATTCCCAGAGCGAACTCGTAGTTGGTTTCTCAGTTAGTTGCAGGAGAAACTACACAATTCCTGGAGGGAATAAGCATTCTGCAGATAGTAGTTGCTCTATGGGAAAATTGCACTGAGGCCTAGAGGCTAGCCTACTGATCATCTCTATGCATTTCTTGAGATGAGATGACTAATGGCAAGGATAAGGTCTGCTCATGAGCACTGCACAATTTCTGAGATGAACAATCGGTCGACTGTATGGATGACTGACTGGGAAAACTGGCCAATTTTCCGAAGGAGACAGGGAGGGGCACTTGGTGTCTCACTGGCCTCTCTGTGTAATTCATTTAGTCAATTGAATAGGTGAGTTCAATGGCCTCTGTGCAAATTTTGAGGGGAGTTAGTCGTGGGGTGACTGTCGGGTCCGACTATCCGGGTGGCTAGCATGAGAGTTGATTGAGTTGCTTATGGGTAGCATAGCTTGAAAGGACTAGCTTGGTGCTTCAGCATTATCTTGGTTGACAATCGATTGAGTCGAAAGTAGGGTTATGGTCTGGCTATTAGTGAGCATTCTGGTCGTCAGAACTTTAGTGAAAATGACTAAGTGTGTGAACAATTGAAGTATGCATAGGTGATCATACGAACACACACTCGCATGACTTGATGACAAAATGACCAAACCATCCAACTATACATGTTCAACATGACTGAGTGACAGTGGAAGTGATAAACAAGACACTCGTAATTGATCGTTCATGATCGAGACAATGCTTGCACAACAATGAACGTGACTTCATGTGTGAGTGCGACATATCCTTTCATAGAGAACACAACAAGTACACTCGAAGCAAAGACATTGAGCACAACTAGAACGTGGTCGCAAGCATGACTTAGACACCAATATGTAGAAGCTTGAATGAAAATAACAAGATGCAAGGACTCACACGAGCTCATAGAGTGAACCTGAGTGAGTGCAGTAGTCAAGTGAAACTCTCAACGGAGGCTTCGAAATTGAGTGCAAGACAAAATTTTGGAGGGTGGTTATAGCTGATACAACACTTGGTGACACACTCATAGAACTTCAACTTCTCTGTTTTGGTTTGTTGCTAGCATAGGACTTGGTATTTCATGGATTATGGAATCGTTGTGTGGGATACTTTAGCTTCCTCACTTACCCCATGGACATACATGGTTTACTCTTTTGGAAACTCAGTCAAACATAATTAAAATATCAGCTTGATCACATTGTTTCGAATATGAGAAGGGTAGTTTAGCTTGTGAATTGAAATTTTTCAGAGTATAAGTTCTCATATATAGTGTTGCTCTACTTCTAGCAGGCCTTGATAGTACTCCAACGGAGTAACACAAGAACACACTCATTACTCCACTGCCAGTGAGCCTGGTCAGAATCCTGGTGGAGTTGTATGCTTCACCTCTCTGCGTAGGAAGCCTTTCTCTTCTTTTGCTTTATATTTTTGAAGAGGACTATGCATATAACTTATTTACTTTTGGGGTAGAAGAGGAATCATGAATTATTGAGAGTAGAATAAGTTGTTCCTTTAGAGAAGCATGTAAGACCTCTGACATATGTTTACTCGTTTATATTTTCCCCTTCTCCATTTCTACTAGTTGGATGAGCTTGAACACATAGAGAAGAAAATTGGCTATAGTCATGGGGCTTCCCAGTGTGGATAGAGGTTCATGGTTGGGCCAAAACATCCCTTGCAGATATTTCATATTTTCCGTGAAGACCTCATCGGCTGAAGGTTGTAACCAAGGATAGAGAATACGAACAAAAGATTGGCCAAGTGCTACAGTGTCATGTCTCTTCCTATCTTAGCCACATACTGTATTCAAAAGCCAAAATGTAGTAGTTGGCAGCACATATTTCTTGAAACAAAAATATCAATATATCAAGCAAGCAAAATGAATGTAAAGAATCATAGCAAGAAAAAAACAAAACAAAGTAGAAGTAGAAGTAAAAGCGAAAGCAATGCGAGTAAGAAAACAAGCAAACGTGCAATGAAAGAAAGAAAACAAGAATGTAGCAAGAAAAATAAAAGAAAACACTACTCTTACTCCTAAGCTAATTGTGCATGGGCCCAATCACATGAAGTGATACTTTCAATGTAGCCATCGACATCTTGGTTGACCCATGTTGGTGAAGGCTTCATCCGTGAGAAGCCCAGTTGTGTGAACGAGCAGGCAAGAAAGATATAACAATGAAGACAACCACACTTTGTGTGTCAAAGTGCCCATAGGACATAAGTGAGTACAAGTGCATGACGAGTAGTCTCTGGACTTGTCATGGTATTGTGTGACCCTACATGCAACTCTCGAGCATAAGCACACTCTTGACAGTGACATGCAGGCAAATGAACAAAATAAAGATAACTTGTCATGAATGAGTACTGGAAATGTAAGATTCCCCAATTCATGAGCAATGAGATCGTGCAGTTTGAGTGGAGGAAGTGTGATCTATGTGTGAGATGGATCTTCAATGCATAAAAATGGGTGATGAGGAGCCTTAGGTGATTGAACAATTTCCTTATTAGAAGTGAAAGAAACCTCACAATAGCGAGGGCCTGACGTAGCCATCAACTCAAGCTGAAGCCCCACGATATTCTGTGGGGTTTTGAATTTGTGAACACATGGATCTTCATAGACCAGTGGCTTAAACTAATTAACAATGACTGAATCAACATCATGATCAGATGATGAGGTGAAGAGATCATGACAACCAAGATCAGAAAATTCAGGATGTGGGTCGGTAGCCTCATCGTTTGATGAATCACTCACAGTGGTAGACTAGAAGGAGGGATGTTCACCCTCTACCTTTTCCGAAAAGAGAAGATGGAAGATCAAGTGGATTTTTAATGAATGACTTATCCTCTCCATTGTCAAATGATGGACTAACATCTGGTGAGTCCTGTGAGTGATCAACAATGGGTGCATTTGTGGATGAAGACACACATGAAAAATCATGGATGGCAGGTTCAAAAAAGAGGTTAGGAAAGAATAGAGGGGGCTCAAATGGAAGCATTTAATCCTTCAGTGAGTTTTGATGCTCAAGCTCCCACTCATACTCTTCACGAATGACAACACATGTTGGTTGTGCAACACCAACTCTGTTAGTGGGTTTCTTCTCATTCACAACAAGTGAAGAGTCTAGAATGGACGAAAATAAGAAAACATCATCCGGAGGAACACTTGAGTGCAAAGACAGAGGTCGTATAAAAGACAACATATGAGACACAAAGGACTCACAACCAAATATGCACGAAATTCGAGTAAAGTGATGTTGTGAGAGTGTGAAAGTTGAACCGATGTGTGAGCATGATCTTCAACATCAATGGGAAATGGTGGAGTTGTTGAATGGGTGGAAGGTGGATAGTGAATCGAGATGGTTTCCACATCCAGATGAGATTGTGCAACTCCATCAATGAAGAATGTTGATCGAGGCTTGATTACAAGCTTTCTCTTTGGATGTGAAGATTTCTTAAGGCAATACTCGAACCAGTCCCAAAGATATGCAAATTTCATCAAGCTCCTCAAAGCTTGAAATTGTAAGTCACAGAAGCCCTCGCAAAGATCAATAATTGATTCATAAGGAGCTCTCCACTGCTGTAACAGTTTTCGGTCAAGATGGTCTGGATGAAAATGATAGAACATGTCCTCAATGAGATCATAGAAGTGCTCAAACGAGTGTACAATGTCAGCCGGTAGGGTGAGCACCTAATGAAATGGAGATTTGTGAAGTGTGTATGTAAGCAACAAACTGACATATTCGTCAGAAAACTCATCTTCCTCATGAAGCATGGAAAGAAATTTATGTACGTGCTCAGGCCAAGCCACTTCACCTTCACCATCATACGTGTGAGTGGAGAAGAGATTGAAAATATTCCGTGTGATGGAGACATATTGACAATTCGAAAAACACCGCAGGGGAAGAAGAGTGGAAGACTCCATGAAAGGTGTTCAAAGGTTCAAAACTAGATGAGAGGACACAACTTGTTATCAAGCCCTCCTTCTAGTGCTAGACATGTTGACGGCGCGAGACCCACCAACATTCATGGGATCACCCCAGTATGAAGTCAAAACTAGACCTCACATCATTTGGTGTGGGAGTCCCATTTGGTATGATGGCCCAATTGCCACTATCTTAAGGATTTTCCCAACTCTTTCTTGTCAGCATAGGAGAGTGATTCACTTTGTCTTTGAGAAGTGTAGTTTGCATGCTTGGTGAGTGTAAGTGTACTTGTGTCAAAGGTTCTTTCACTGTGAGGGGAAGAAGGTGAAGGTGAGCTCCAGGTTGAAATAGATCAATCCCAACTCGTCTAGGAACACACAAAACAAAGGACGTACATAGCTTCTAGTGAGGAATTCCACTCAGATGCAACAGGCACAACATAGAAGGTAAGGTAACATGTACATCACTCATGGATCATCCCGAACGAGTGAAACAATTGTTACAGCAAGGTTCATGTGAAAGGTACGTCTGATGTCCAGCAGAGTAGTTGACACAGATGGGATAACATTAGAAGCATATAAAACACATTTCCATTAACAGATTATGTATTACAACAAATGAATCAATTTAGATGTAGAACACAGGTTGAAGCAACATGCATTACAAGTGTTAAAGATCATTCTTACAACAAATACAATACATGTGTGAAAACGTGCTAGCCTGTTGACAAGCTTCTGAATTAAGAAAAATTTCCAAGATGTGTTGTTACACCATACATCACTTACCACATCAGTGGGGTGTTGGAGCCACTAATTCCTCAAAGAAAATATTATAGACTCCCTTGGCTGTGTGGGAGGAGCTAAGGTGAAAAATCCCCTTCATGTACAAATGAGGGGGGTATTTATGGCCAAGGTTGAAACTCACCCTTGTAGTTGTTCGACTACCCTCATGGCTGTTTGATTTCAATGACTTTTTGGCTTACATGATTCTATGTTCAACAAGTTTGTCTCTTGTACTTCAATGTTAGATCACATTGATTGACAAGAAGCCAATAATGGAGATGTGGGCATCATGACTCATGACTTGACTCGACACGACTAGACGTGATAATCCTGCTACATTCATTCTATTGCTAGAGTGCATGTCGAGCTATAATGATGCTGAGTGATGGATGCCTTCATGGTGTATCATAACTTCACCTTCGCATGGCATAGTGCATGGAGTCTTCAATGCTCATTGGTTTGCTTGATGAAGCTTTAACATGTCGTTCCTTTCCTTCATGCTGGAAGGTTTGACAGGCTCACTTGTTCATGAAGGTGCATGCTCAAAGTATTCATCTGCTTCACATGCTCCAGCCAACTACTGAATAAAATTTCACAAGAGTCACATAGAGATGGGGACAGACAATCTGAGTCAATAGTGACTACCTGCAAGGTCTCGCTTGGCTCAGACGCAAAATTACTCAAATTTTGGGAGGGATAGTTTGGGCTGCAGGAGGGAAAGGTAGTCATGCTCTACGCATTTTCTAGAACGAATGGTGAGCAGGGGATGCACAACCAGATTTGTGCAATTTTCTAGAGGAACAGGTCGGGTTGCATGAAGGGTTAGCAGGCAAGGATTACGTAGTTTTTCTAGGTAACCTCCCGGGAGACTGGTAGCCAAAACTGCGCAATTCCTAGAGGGGACTAGAAGTCGATTATTGGGTCATTAGCAACCAAAACTGTATAATTATGAGATGGAACTCACAATTGGCTGCAAAGTCACTAACAGTAGAAACTATGCAATTCCTAGAATGCTAGGAGTTGCTAGCTTGAAAAGCTACACCGAGGCTGGGAGGACAGCCTGCAGATCATCTCTATGCAATTTCTGAGTTGAGATGATTGATGGGTAGCAGAAGACCTATTCATGAGCATTGTGCAATTTCTGAGATGAAGAGTCGGTTGACTGTCCGGATGACTAACTGGTTAAACTGTGCAATTTTTTTAAGGATAGAGGGATGGGCACTTGGTGTCTGTCTGGCCTATTTGCGCAGTTTCTTCAGTCTGTTTAATGGGTGAGGCGAATGGACTCTGTGCAAATTTTGAGGGGAGTTAGTCCCAGGGTCATAATCAAGTCCAACTATTTTGGTGGCCAGCATTAGAGTTTATTGAGTTTCTTTTTATGCTTGAAAGTCGATCAAATTGAAAGTAGGGTGATGGTATGGCCATCAGTGAGGAGTCAAGTCATCAAAACTTCAGCGAAAAATGAGTAAGTGTGTGAACAGTCGAAAGATGCATAGGTGATCATACGAAGACACACTCACATGACTTGATGATGAAATGACCAAACCATCCAGATACACATGTTCAAAATGACTGACTGACAGTGAAAGAGACAAGCATGACACTATGATTGATCGTTCATGATCGAGATGACGCTTGCGCACTAGTGAATGTGACTCTATGTGTGAGTGCAAAAAATGCTTTCATAGCAAACACAACAAGTACACATGAAGCAAAGACATTGAGCATAGCCAAAACATGGTCAAAAGCCCGACTTAGACACCAACATGTAGAAAATTCAATGAAAAAATAAGCAAGGAAGATGCAAGGACTCACAGGAGCTCACAAAGTGAACCTGAGTCAGTGCAGTCATCAAGTGAAACTCTCAAGGGAGGCTCTAAAATTGAGTGCAGGCAAAAAATTTGGAGGTGGTTGTAGTCACTACAATAGGTGGAGAAACATATCCCATCCAAAATTCAATCTAAATATAAAAATAAACCCAAGGTGGAGTTATATGGGCAATTTAGAAAAATTAGATCCTGAACGTGTTATGGGGAATCTGAAGAAGATGCAGAAGCCTAGTTTCTCAATATTAACCATTAGTTTCTTATTTACGATTATTCCATTCAAATAAAGGAAAAAATAGCCAGGTATTAATTGTAGGGGAAAGCTTCACTATTGTGGGAAGAGGTTAGAACATTTCATAATCTGGAAGGAGAATGCCTTAACTAGGAGGAATTGTAATGGTTATTCAAGGAGAACTACCTAAGAAAGTGTTATTTTGATAATAATGGGAATGGATTTCATGATTTAAAACTAGGACATATGTCTATGGATGAGTTGACAACTAAGTTCACAAACATCTTACATCATGTACCCTACATTAAGGAAGAAAATGAAAAAATTCAGAAGGTTATAACCTTTCTTCCGCTCTCCTTCAAAGAGAAAATTAAATATTATAACCCCATGAAGATGGATAAGGTTATCTGGAAGGAAAAAATTTGTTACTAGAAATCTATGAAAAAATTGAGAACTCGAAATATTGACCTAACAAAAATAAAGATAAAGTTACAAAAAATGGTAAGGGAGGAAAAGATGGATAGTTTGAACAGTTTGGGAAAGGGAGTCAAAATCACAGTTTTAGCAAGAATAAAAACCAGCCACAGAAATCTCAAATGAAAACCCACATTTGGTTCAAACAGATTGAATCTAATAAGGGACCTAGTGGGAAGGATAGAGAGCCCTTGAAGTGATGGTGATGCAATGATCCCCACCTTTTATGAAACTACCCCTACAACATGATATTACTAGACAAAATTTAGAACATCCAAGAGGCCTCCACTTTCCATGATGTAGCCAGGAATATTCCATGCATTATTACAACCATGGAAGAGTGTCAAGCATAGCACCACTCCACCATGGTGGAGATAGAAGGTACTATATTTAACCAATCTACTTCTATGGTAATTGATCTTGATGCTAGCATACATTATGTTAGTCTAAAGTTCATACGAAATAATAAATTAGCAGCGAAAAAATATCAAAATGCCTCAGTCATTCAGTTGAGTACAGGTGCAAAAAGAAGAGTCAACTTGGGTAAAGGCTTCCCTAGTTCAGCTGAATGGGAAACATAATATAGTAAATATGAATATTTTGTCATTAGGATCATATGAGGTTTTAATAGGCATGTACTACATGGAAATCCATAGATAAATCATTAACTACCTTGAGAAAAAAGTAGCATTTACCATAGATAGTGTGGAAAACCAAATTATAAGAGGTATATCTAGACATATTTCAGTATGTCAAATATCAGCTTTGCAATTGAATAAAGTTGTAATTAAAGGTTGTCAAATCTTTGTTATTAAAGTTGAAGAACATTCTCAAAACAAGCAAGTAAAATATTTGGAAGAATTCGAGGTAGTATGAAATTATTATGATGTATTTCTAGAAGAGATTCCTAGATTACTACCTGAGAGGGAAATATATTTCTCTATAGAATTCATATTGAGAGCAACACATGTATCCAAGAATCCTTACTGAATGACTGTAACTAAACTCACTAAACGGAAAATCTAGGTGCAAGAATTATTAAGTGAATGTTATATCAGGCCTAGTGTGTCACCTTGGGGTGCACTGGTACTTTTTGTCAAGAAAAATGATGGGATGTTAAGGTTGTGCATTAGTTATTGCTAACAGAATAAATTAACAGTGAAGAATAAATATCCCTTAACTAATGATTTATTACATTAAGTCAAGGGGGAAATTTTATTCTCCCAAATAGAAGCAATATTTGGATATCACTAGCTGAGGATTAAAGAGGAAGAAATACTGAAAACAACTTTTCAAACCAGGTATGGATGTTATGAATTCACCCTGTTACTCTTTGGCCTTACGAATGTTCCTGCCACTTTCACATTCTTGTTGAAGAGTGACACCCAAAAAATTTATATAGGTTTGCATCGATATTTATTGATGATATACTGATACATTCCAATATGCTTGAATAATAAAAACAACATTTAGAAATCATATTACAAACCTTGCATTAAAAATCAATTGTATGAAAAATTCAACAAATGTGAATTGTTCAAGGACAAGATACAATATCCTGGCCATTTAATTTCAAAGCAAGGGATAGCAACGGATCCTAAGAAAGTGAAATCTATTCTTAACTGGACAGTACCAAAAGACATAGCTAATATAAGATCATTTACTGGAATTATTGGATACTACAAAGGTTTATAGAAGGATTTTATAAGTTGGCATATCCCATAATATCCTTACAGAAGAAAGGGGTAAAATTGAGTGTCAAGAAACCTTTGAAAGGTTGAAACATTTACATATTATTACCCTTGTGCTAAAAATCACAGATCTGGATAAAGAATTTTTAGTATGTATTGATGCATGCTTAGAATATATAGGGGGTGTGCTTATGTAAGAAGGGTATGTAGTGGCCTATGCATCTCGTAAATTAAAAAATATGAGAAAAATTATGCAATTTATGATATGGAATTGGCAGTTGTAATTCACGCCCTTAAAATATGGAGGCATTATTTAATTGATAAAAAGTTCAACCTAATCATCAACCATGTAAGTCTGAACTATTTTTTTAGCTAACCTGATATGAATTCTAGGCAAGCTAGGTTGATATCCTTCTTAAGTGAGTATTACCTTAACATTACAGAAATTAATATAAACGTTCTACTACTGATGTATTCGAACTGAAAACAAGATATTACAAATTTCCTATACCATATAGTGGAATGTACATCAAAATTTAGAAACACATTCAATGACATGGAACTATTAAAACCACACAAGAACACAATGATTTACAAAAGAACCCAATTAGGAAAAGCCCCTCTACTTCTTTTCATTAATTAGATGAGAATGAGAAACTATTACAATGTCTTTCTTCGATTCTGAGGCACACTCTCCACTCTAAACGTGTCCTCCTACTAACTTTTCTTCTCTGGCCAACACAATTTAGGAGAAATTAGGCTCCTAAATAATAGGGGAATTCCCTATTTCATTGTGAAAAATCCAAGGAATTTACCACCTACATCAACGCCAAGCCTATTGACTCATTTACTAGTATACAATTGATAATTGAAATGTGCCTTTTCCTCCACTACAGCTATGAAATTAAAATTCCATGCATGTCCATGCTATATTTACTGGATTCACTAGTTTAACTAAGAGATCACTGAGTTAACAACAATTCTTCTACTCAACTAACCTTCAATTGACTCAACCAAAGACTTGATCTCATCTAAGTAAGAACAACTAAATATAACTAAATTAGGTCGCTAAATTTTAACAATCACTACATGCAAACTCTACTTATAGCCTCTAACTCCAATTTACTAAGCTAACCCATAGACAAAGACATGTCACACAAGTTAGCTATTTTCCAAGTCATCCTGCTGATGTGAAAAATCCAATTAATTTATTTGACTAAGTAAAATGTCAAATTGAGCCTTTCTTGCTACAATTTCCAACACTCCCTCTTAGAAAGAAATTAATTTTGAACCAACTCTATCCTACACATATGGAGTTCAAATTTGCATCTTGAAAATTCCTATGTCAAGATATCTTCATCCTTCTACTCAATTGGAATATATTGTAGCAACACAATTCTCATCTACACACAATCCCACAAGTGATGGTACCTAATATCAATGTGCTTGGGCTTATCATGAAACACTGGATTCTCAGATAGTTTGATAGAACTTTGATTTTCACAATAAATAATAGTTGGATCCATTTTCTAACTAAAAAGACCCACAAGTATTTTCCTCATCCATATGGCCTCACATGTTTCTTTACTTGCAACTATGTATTCAAACTTTGATGAGTTGAGTTCCAAAAACCTCTGTTTCCTGCTATACGAAGAAATAGGCATAGACGCAACACGGAAGATAACACCCAGAGTACTTTTGTTGCGTGATGGACTCCCTGCCCAATTTGCATAAGTGAAGCCTTGGAGCTTTGCTCCTTCTATCCTCCTGTACCATAACCAATACCCAATTGTGCCTCTAAGGTACCTAAACACATGTTTTTCTTCCTTCCAATATAGCTTGGTAGGCTTCACCATGTCTTGACTCAACTGACTAACTACATAGAATATGTCAAAACTTGTGTTCACCAATTACAACAAGGATCCCACATGCTGTATATAGATGGTAACATCTACTATCTCCCCTGAAGAAGCACTCTCCTTCCTCCACTTTCTAGCCAGAGGTGTGTCCATAGGCTTGTAGTTTTCCAAGTGAAATCTCTTAAGCCATTCAGAGGAGTACTTCTCTTAACTCACAAACAAATCACCATCACCCTTCTATACTTCTACCCCAAGGAAGTATTGCATCAAGCCCATGTGTTTCATCTCAAATTCTCTTGTAGGGTCCTCCTCGCAAGAGGGGATCAACTGCTCATTCCATTTAAGTATCAAGTCACCAATATAGAATACCAAGATAAGCAACTTGTCAGCTACCAAAATGTGATCAAAGTTTCCATTTTTTTCACTTTTGGTGAAGCTAAATCCACTGCGATATGTGATGATATAAGTGTACCATGCTCGGGGAATCTATTTAAGACCATACAAGACTCTCTTGAGTCTACACACATGTGTCTCCTCAATAGCACCATTGAGAATTGTGGTCAAATCCATATGGTGGATTTTCCACCCCATCTGTATAGCTAATGCTTGAATGGTTCTAATTGAGTAATATCTTGCCATTGGTGGAAATGATTCCTCGTACACCACTCCCTATACCTAAGAGAAGCCTTTGGCCACAAATCTGGCCTTGTACTTCTCAATGCTCCCATTAACTATATTCTCCACTTTGTAGATCCATCTGGAGCCACCCACTGATTTATTCTCTCCCCTTGATACCACCTCCCATATATAAATTATTCTTCATTAAAATGACTAAAATTTTCATATAAACAACCATTTTTTAGTGGGTGACTAATAGTGGCTAATTTACAATATCTTATAACGCGACCAACTTTTAGTCGTTTTTCGCTTAGTCATTAAGTAATTGTCTCCCTTTTATCATCTAGTAGTATATTCAATCATAAATTTTGTCATTAATTTAGTCATTTATTGTCACAATTAATTACCAAATACACAGTGAAATATACTACTATATGATCGATCACCCAAGAAAGCCAATTAGTGAAGAAAGAAATATGACCGAAATGTTGGTCGTGTTATAAGATATTGAAAATTAGCTACTACTAGTCATATATATGCAAATTTCAGTCATTGTTTGAAACAAATAAATGACTAAAGAAATATGACTAAATTTTGGCCATGTTATAAGATACTATAAATAAGATAGTAGCAATTATATATATGCAAAACTTTGTTACCATTTGTAATAAAAAATTAATCATTTACAATTGTCATTTATATTTTTTTGGTAGTTTTAGATTCATTATATAAATGACTAATTTAGTAGTTTATATTCATTTAATTTACTTTCATTAATAATCATTATAAACGACTAATTTAGTCTTTGTAAATTCATTTTGTTTGTGCTCATCATTAATCAATATAGACTACTAATTTAGTAGCTTTAGGTTGATTTTATGTGTTTATTATTAATCAACATAAATTAATTAGTATGGTTTTGTAATTGTATTAAAAGAAAAGATTCATACAATATGAATTTTATGTAATATGAAAATGTAAAATTACATATGTTAAATACAATACTAAAGAATATCAAATACAACTATAAATAATTTCCACCACATTATATTATATGAAATGTCAAATATTACAATATGAGTTTTCAACTTAATGTTGGTTGGACTACACATGAAATATTGTTTCATCACTTCAAAACATCATCGTTGTGTTTTCAAAGCATTGCAAGTGAATTCACCAACTCTTATAAGTACTTGACCAACGTCTGTATGTGTGTATCTCATGCAGGGTATTAGGTTTAGGAGTATCACTAATCTAGTTCTCTGTTGGCTCCAAAATGCCTTCCACTCCACGAAGAGCTTCCATAACATCTATTCAATAATTATTCTGATTGCACATATTTCCATCATCTCGTTGATGAGTCCACCAAAATGGATTTTATTTCAACACTTTATACTATTTGAAGTTTGTTCGTACCCTCCAACCTTTACCATAATCCAATGTGTGTTTATCTTTTTGAATTAGAGTATTAATATGACGAATACCTCAATCCCACGAATCCTGTAATATCCAAGAAGAAAAAGTAAATGTTGTAAATAGAGTAGGTTCAATAATTATAAAGAGAATATAGTAGAAAGCATACCTCAAAATCCTCAAGAGTTCAACATCTATTCGAAGCCTATGCTTCCTGCCTCTTCAAAGCATATTCAACCATAACACATTGAAAGTCTATGAGTTCACTCTCCCATGGATGCCATAGACCATATTGTTATCTCAACACGAGACTTTGAACTTGCACTTTTAAATAGCTTCAACTAGAGACAAATTCCCTACACTTGTAATTATTGATACGAATTTGAAACCCCAACATCCATCTATAGACTATGACGTAGGTCACTTTGTGGGATTAAAATATGGCCCATATATAGCATTCCAATCCCTCCAATTTCCTTTAATGTATAGAAGATAACAAGAGGAAACCCAATTTACAAAACATAAATTTTCAAAATTATTCAAATCTAATGAGGCAATTTAAGTTTACTGGGTATTTCATTTATGCATATTACTATCCTTTTCTTATGAAGAGACACAAGATACCTACTTGGCATCTTGGAGTTGAAACTAATTTTTATACATGTTTGAAATTTATTTTCACGTTTGACAAGGAGGTCAAGAAACTCCTTTGTATGCACCGGTGTTTCATGGAAATAGGTTATGAACCCTACACCGATCAAAGAAGATGAATTGTTACGTAATAAATGTCTAAAATAAGAAAATATATTGAAATTGACAACTTGGTGCATCATGTAAACAAAGACATGAAAAACTAGTACAATTCAATCTGCAATAACTAGAAGCACTTACCTACTAGTGTTGTATTCCATTTATTTATGACTTTGGAGAAGGTTGTTGACCCTGGTGACATGAGGATCTGCCTCACACAATTCTCAAAGCACTTCATGTGTTCATCATGAACTTACAAGAAAGAAATAATAGTGCACTCTTTACTCTGCTCATTTTGCAAATTCCAGACTCTATCCTTCGTACTGCTAAATGATTCTTGAGACATTCTCATCCTTGATAATACTCAAAAATCAATTCCACACCTACATGTAAAAAAGCCACAAATAAAATCACCTTTTTAGCTTTTTCATAAAACATATAACTTATCAATATAGGAAAGCGAATAGGCTAGTTGGGCAAGGAGGACTTACATGTTGAAAAACAAATTTGGGTTTTCTTTGCTATAAATAGAGACAAAATTGTTCTCATGTTCTAATGTTGTGATACTACAAGGGAATATGTTCTTTATATCCCAATAAACACTCCTCCCAATATTAACTACAAAATATTCAAGAGACTAGAAAAAATTGATTTTAGATTTGAGTAATCTCATGTGCCTCAAAATTTTACTGAAAGAAATGAAAACAAAAAATCAAAGGAAAAAAACACCACTTTAACATCATGTTTCATAAGCCTCATGCGGGCATCTTTAGGGCAGTAATTTTTGTTGTAACCAACCATGTTTTCTATTGGATAACCTGGTTACCTAAGAAAGTAAGCTTTCTTCAACTCATAAATCTCTCCAACACCCACATCAGGTAGCATTTCTTTCTGCAAAATGTCTTTTGCATACCTACAAAATCAAATCATTGATCAATGTCAACACTTTTACTCAAAATTTTTATTCACCAAAGAATCTTGGAAAGAAACCAGTAACCCTTGCAAATTGCACAACCAGAAGAAAAACCATCTCACTTTATATGTTTTTATATAGTTACACCAACGATGGAGCCATATTTTCCAATGCAATCTAAAGCAATATTTTCCAATGTAATCTAAACCAATGTTTTCCTTAACCAGTGTAGTAACATAACATATTCAACACAAACTGATAAATAAACACTCTAACTTTTTCAACACAATAATTTTGAATTTTGAACATCTAAAAATCTAACTAGCATTGCCATATTGTTCCAACTTTAAGAAATACAAGAATTGTCATACCATTCAAGAGGAATGTGCACTAGAATCCAAAAGAAAATTCAAAACCTACAAGGAAAATACAATTGCATAGGTTAGCAATGAAAGGTACCAAGGATAAATAGAACTATGCATTTCCTTTATTTTCTTGGCATGAGACATCCTTACCAAACTTTTGATTTAAGGAGTTCCCATTTAATGCAAGATTTTGGAGATCCTTAGTTGGTACAAGTTTTCCCTCGACAATAGTAAAAATATATTATAAAATTACAGATATTTTTTTACATACTTTGGATTGCTAGGGAAACTTGCGTCTCCTAGAAGTGTTTTACAAATTATCCTCTCAAAACCCAAATCCATTGCTTCAATCTTTTACAATCTCACTTTGATCTTCTTGGCATTCTCAACCTGTAGATACAATTGTAAATTCAAAAAATACTAGAATTGTGTCAAAGAAAATTCTTTCAAAGCACCACAAACAACGAAAAAAAATCATTCCAGTTCAGGGCACTTTCTTGGGAAGCCCAACGCAATATGAGTTAATAGAGCTATTCAAAAGAAATTACAATCTATGACAAACCATTGTAATTTTTTCTAGGTAAAGTTAATTCTATTTAAAAGAGAAGGTATTTACAAGGTGACCGAGGTCATTACATTGCTCTAAGAAGAGCCATCTTTCCAAAAAACCAGCTTATGCCTGAAACCACCCATGGAATCCCATACATCCCAAGACCAAGTTCTGAAACCACCCATGGAGGGCCATACATCCCAAACAAAACCATGAAACCAGTACACTGGAAGCCGAAAGAGACCCATAACCCAGATAACTAACGAACCGCTCGAGGATAACCAAGAACTGATCAAAAAGAGAGAGATCACCTTTAACAGAAGCATGCTATTCGGCAGGTCGTTCCTCCACAATTCGACACCAGCCAAATTCTAGTTCATCCACAAGAGGAGCGTTGAACTGAGTAGAAGGACCGGGATCAGCAGGCTGCATCTCCATGTCCTGAATGCCTCCATTTGGTTCTGCTTGTGCTGGTTGTGGCATCATACCAATGCCAATCTGGAACACAGGGGGAGGACCAACAGCGGCTCCCGAACCTCCCGTGTGACTATCAGAGCCTTCCAATTGTGTGGTTTCTTAAAACACCACAGAGATGTGTGCTGTGACCCGCGGTTGATGCAGCGAACTGTTGAACGTAAAAATGGTTGAGCCGGTTGTTGAAGGAGGCCCTGGAGGTGGATTGGAGACACGATGCCTTCCTCGCCCACTACGAGTGCTCGGATAGCGCCTAGTGAATAGCTCACTGGTGGCCGGCGAGTCCGAAGTGGAGTAAGTGGGGGCTTTCCTGGGTTGGCCGCGGCGGCAACCCATTCTCTATCAAAGACGGGACATGACAGGAAGGGCCTCAAACTGATATATGCCAAACACCACACTCTTCTCCCCCGTCTTTCGCCCACCTCTTTTCGAGACCACGCACAGAACAGGGTAAATGTGCAGGAAGTTCAAGTTAAGGAAAGAGAAGCACAGAGGCCTCCCACCAGAGCCAGACAAAATAACAGAAGGAATGTTGCGAACCTCGAAACTATGAAGCCCAGAATCAGCAGAGAAGGAGTAGGAGTGAACGGGAGCGGAAAGGCCAATTCCTTCAATGTCCCACTCCCCCCTTTCCAATACGTTGCACAAACTAGGATCAATGCACCTGAGACCCGAGATTGGGGGCGGTCTGCTCAGAGGCCACCTCTCCAAGCTCCACAGAAAACTATAAAAAACCAGACGCAGCGTCTCTGCTACAAGGTCGAAATTGACAGTGCGAACCCAGCTTAACACCTCACCCAAATGAATTGTGCTTGCAATACCCTGTCCCTCCTTATAATCTTCTGCCTTTTCTCTATTAGCCCACTCCTTAACTACTACATTCATGGATGCCGCCATCACTTGCAGGTCGCAGCGTGTGAGAGACGAAGCCTTAACAACACCTAACGAGAGAATGTAATGGCTTGCACGCCTAGCCTCCCTCCTCTGAATGGCATTAATAATCACGTATAGGGAGGGCAGGTGTCGCACCATCTCCCACCACCCTTGTCCCATCGCTCTAATCACCTCCCTATTCACCCGCATCTGTGGTATGACAAACCATTATTACTGAGCTTCTGAAGAGTTATTATTTTTTTGAATCATTCAATTGTAGGAATTTACAGGGTAAGTTCCTCAGATAGAACACCAAAAGGACACCGCTCACAAACAGATCACAGATCAATACACCAGTATTTTGACGTTGTTAAAACCCTCAAAGAGGGAAACAGTCCACGGCTTGTGCCAACGTGGCCACTATAGGCAATTTATTAATAAAATAATGAAAATTTACATAAGCTTCTCTGATGCACGGTTAACCTACAAATGACCCTCCATGCGCTTTAAATAGAATTCATGGACCAATTGGGTGTCAAGCCACAGATCAAGTGTTGGTAATACCAAGGAGAGAATGAACCATCGGATCACTACATATCGTGACCGTCGGATTGTAAGTTACAAATGTACATAGTAAAGAAACACACTTTACCTAACTCTATACTAGACCAAGTTATACTTAACTATTCCTATGTGTCGGAATATCCTAAAATCCCCCCTTAAGAACAACTTGGGATAGGATTGAAGGATTTACAAATATGACACAATAGGAGAAGGAAGGAGGCACTAGAGCCTATCCCCCCTTAGTGACAACTTCCTGAACTCCACCACAAATCGAAGTTTAGTAAACCTCGCCTCTGTGAGAGCCTTTGTAAAGATGTCTGCAACTTGATCATCTGTTGAACAATATTGCACTTCAAGAACATGGTCATGAATGAGCTTTCTGATGAAGTGCATGTGAAGTTCAATGTGTTTGCCACCGTGATGCTGAACTGGACCTTTGCACAACTAAATGGCACTTTGATTATCACACCAAAGTGTAGTCGGATGCTGCTGCTGAAAGCCAAACTTTCATAGGATCTGACGAAGCCACAAGGGTTCCTTACTAGCTTCTACGGCACCACGATACTCTTCTTCTGCTGAAGAAAGAGAAATGGCAGCTTGTTTCTTACAAGCCCATGTAATAGGTCCTGAACCAAGAGTGAACACATAACCAGCAGTAGACTTCCGATCATCAGGGTCACCAGCCCAATTGGAATCAGTTAAACCAACCAATAGAGGAGATGCTTCGGCACTGTAATGAATTCCAAACTAAACTGTACCGCGAACATAACGAAGGATTCGTTTAGCTGCTTTCCAATGACTTTCCGTGGGGTTTGCATAAACCGAGCAACAAGGCAAACAACAAAGGAAAGATCAGGACGAGTATGGGTTAAATACAAAAGTTTTCCTACAAGTTGACGGTTTAAGGTAGCATCAACTTCAGGGGAAGTACAAGAGACTGAAAGTTTGACTCCAGACTGAAAGGGAGAAGGAGCTGGCTTACAATCTTCCATGTGAAAGAAGCGTAGAAGATCACAGGCATACTTGGATTGGGAGAGGAAAATAGCTTCCTTGGATTGCAAGACTTGAAGACCGAGAAAATAATGTAAATGTCATAAGTCTGTCATTTCAAACTTCTTTTTAAGGCTGGACTTCACATGGTTAATAAGGTTGGGATCACTACCAGTGAGGATAAGATCATCAACACAAAGAACAAGAATGATAAGAGACTTGCCCTCTTTCTTGGTGTAGACAGTATTGTTAGAATGAAACCTAGAAAAGTTAGATTCTAAAAGAAAACTATCCATTTTGGCATACCAAGCCTGAGGAGCTTTCTTGAGACCATAAAGGGATTTCTTAAGACAACATACAAGGCTGGAGTCTGTTTGTATAAACCCAATAGGTTGTTCCATGTAGATTTCTTCATGCAAGTCCCCATGCAAGAAGGCGGATTTAACATCCATCTGATGGACTTCCCATTTGAAAGAGGCAGCAAGGGAAAGAACAAGGCGGGCAGAGTTCATTTTGGCAACAGGGGAAAAGGTTTCAGTATAATCAATGCCTTCAACTTGTGAAAAGCCCTTAGCAACAAGTCGAGCTTTATGTTTATCAACTTTCCCATCTGGCCCATACTTGGTTCTGTAAACCCATTTACATCTAACAAGTTTGCACCCCTTTGGTAGAGGAAAAGATCCCGTGTATCATTTGCCAACAATGAATGATATTCTTCATTCATAGCTGCTTCCCAATGTGGATGGCCTGAAGCTTCTGCAAAAGTGTCAGGATCATGATTTACTGGAGCTTGAGCCAGTAAAGAAGAGGCTTTTTCAAACTGAGAACGTGTACGTCGCTGATCTGTAGGATCACCGGCAAGATCACCTGCTGCATCCCGAGTAGCACGGACCCATCTTGGAAGTTGAGGATCCTGAGAAGGTGGGGGAGGATTGTCATCCTCACTTTCATCATCTTAAGAAGAAATGTTTTCAAAAGTAGAAGAGATAGAAAGAGGTGGCACATCCGCCGGACTAGGCTCGCAGGCCGATTTATTTTCATCAAACTTTACATCTCTTCTAATGATAACATTTTTGGACTTAAATGGAATAAGTCTATATCCTTTTACATCTTCATAATATCCAACAAAGATACATTTTTCACTCTTAGGTTCTAAAGCTTTACGTTTCTCATCTGGAATATGAGCCCGTGCTTCACTTCCAAAAACACGAAAGTGACTCACATCTAGTTTAATACAGCTCCATGCTTCTTCTGGAGTGATATTCTTTAAAGCTTTAGTAGGAGTGCGATTTAGTATGTAATTTGCACAGTTAATTGCTTCTGCCCAATAACTAAGACTAAGTTCTTTAGATTGAAGCATACAATTAGCCATTTCCTTTAAGGTGCGATTCTTCCTTTCAGCTACACCATTTTGTTGTGGAGTATACGGAACAGTATGTTGCATTTGAATTCCATGCTCAGTGCAAAAGCTGATGAAGTGTTTTTAACATATTCACCACCATTATCAGATCTTAGCTTAAGAATTTGATGTCCAAATTGCTTTGAAGGCCAAAAATGTGTTAAATACTTCACTCTTGAGTTTTAAGAAATATACCCAAGTGCGTCTGGAGAAATCATCAATGAAAGTTAAGAAATACTTGCAGCCAGAGAAAGAAACAACAGGAAGTGGACCACATAAATCAATATGCACAAGCTGTAAAGGGGCTGAGGCGTGCCAAGAGGCACGTTTTTCAAAACTGTCCCGATGATATTTTCCGAGTACACATCCGGAACAAACACCATCTCTGCAAGATACCATAGGAAGAACTGTCACCATATTTTCTTTACATAGATGCTGAAGGGAGCGATAGTTTAAGTGACCAAATCGCTCATGCCAAAGTTTGCTCACTTCATCATTATGAGCAACAAATAGTGAGGGAAGATTTGATGACCCAAAGTTGTGAAACTTATACAACCTTGTGGAATCATCAGCAATACCAGTAGCTAGAATCTGTTTAGGATCTCTTAGATCCTTGATTACAACATCATGAGGTGAAAATTCAACAATTTTACCTTCACGTGAATGAGTTATCTGATATACAGATAGAAGGTTGGAGGATAAGGTTGGAACATGATGCAAGGCTAGATCCTACAATTAACCAGGATCTTCAATATTCACAACCGAGTGTATAAAACTTTACAATCACCCTCTGAACTACTTCTACTTCTTTGTCAATACGATAGCAGCTGCTGCTCAACACTTGTATATCCCCTGCATGAATCCACGCATTACTAAATCGAAATAAAATCTTCAACAACGCCATTATGCCGGACTTCCACACACGCATTCCTCAAAACTTTCTTATTTCTCCCAGGCCTTCTGCTCCATACCTGTCATCAGATGGCAGAGTCGTTTTAATACTATGCGTGACTGCATATGAAATTTAGCATTCACTACTTGAATTAGCTTCAGAGCCTCCAGTACTTTGTTCGGTAGATTTAGAGTCTTTTCATCTCCACATTAATATATGCTCATTTCCAAAAGAAAGCAATACACATGGAATCGCCACCTCCCGAACCGGCATTCTAACGTTTCAATATTATATGTATTGTATGAATTCAATAGCAAACGTCTTGCGCACAGGTCATACATCAAATTCAACAGAGCTTGTAGGTATTAAACACACAGGTTATATATATCAGTTGCAAATCCTCAGTTCAACCATTACATAGTCGCAGCCCTATCAAACTATTCATCATTTAAAATAGCAACCTCTCCGCGACAGTCAGACTATGGAAGCGATTACCTATAGCAAACCTCTCCGTGCATACAGGCTTATGGAAGCTACACTCTCTCAACATCAATCCGTCTGCCCATAGTCTATGAATTCAGTAACAAATATGGCACCTCCCATGCTATGCCACTACTCTGCGCAAGCAGAGTATCACTCCGGCCATAAGGAAATGTTCCAATGCTCAATAACCTCAAACAGAGAACAGAAAGGTAATTAAAGTTTTTTTTTTTTTTTATAAACAGCGCAAACACTATTAATGCCTCAACACTTTGACACATGAGTGACACATAAGATTAACACTGCTCAATACACAGTTCTAATAAACTACTGAATACGCGCAATATTGACCAGACATTATCAATCTCATCGAGTTTCCGACAACATCGAGAGGGATTTTATCACAATTCTTTTGGCATCGCGCCTCTCTCAGATGAGATGAGAGCTCAGCTGCCCCTTTATTTATAATAATAATGTATACATGCATAGGAATAGATCAGGCTTAGAAAAAACAGGCTTTTTCCTTTTTTTACATGGTGATTTAAAGCTTGAATCTTTTCTCCATTCTTATCCTAATTTAACTGGAAAAACATAGCAATCCTATCCCAAACAACAAAATACTAAAAATTATCACACCCCCTCTTTATTCCACATTTACAGATGAGGATGGTCTTGATGCTCCTACATCAGAACACATAATACATCATTAAATTGACCATTGTCTATATGAACAATTCCAGTCCCTACAACACTAAGAGATCTATTATCACCAACATATATATTTTTGGTGTTACAATCATTTAAAGAAGAAAACATGGCTTTAATTTTTGCCATGTGATAAGAAGCTCCAGAATCAATGAGCCACTAATGAGAATGAGAGGAAGAAGATACATTTAGTGCATATCTAGACCGAGATGCTCTACAACCACATGCAGAAAGTGCCATTCCTGAAGATGAATTTGAAGAGTTCTCCAAATGGATGTTATGCTTCTTCATTGCTGCTTCCAAGGCTTCGATCTTCTTAAAGAATTTAGATTCTAAGTGGCCATCTCGATTACAAAAGTTGCAATGTCTATCAGTCTTCTTCCCTTTGATTTTAGTTGCCTTATCATTCTGGGGAAATGATTTTTCATTTTGAAGCTGAAATTGCTTAGGACCCTTGTTTGGTTTAGGACCATTCTTTTTAGGATATGACTTCTTAGGATTCTTTGAGTTTGGTTGCTGCTGGGCGATTAACGCTTTCTTAGAAGAGTTTCCAAGATTAAGAAGACCAAGGTGTAAGAGTTTTTCTTGTTCTCTTATTAAAGAATCACAAAAAGCATCAAACGAAGGGGGCTTGTAGTCATGTCCTTGAGAAATGAAGGCTTCTCTTGTAGAATGGAAGGTGGAAACAAACACAGAGTAGGCTGGTCCCAACTTAGAAAGAATGCAATAGATAAGGGCACTGTCTTCTTTCTTAACTTTAACACCTTCCAAAAGAAGTCTAATGGTCTTGAACTTGGACAAGAAATCTTCAATGCAAGAAAAATCATTGGGGTTTAATGTAAGCAACTCATTTTCAAGCTGATGGGATCTAAGTTCATTTTTATTCCAAAAACTTTAGTAAACTACTCCATTGCTTTATCAGGAGTATCAACTTCAGCAATATGGAATCTAAGATCAAGAGAGATAGACATCCCTATCAACCCACGTGCTTGATCTTGCCTATTTTCCCATTTGGCTGCTTTCTCTTCATCTTTTGGCTTGGTTTCTTAGCCTGTGGCGATTCGGTAAAGACCTTTACTTCTAAGTAAATGCACAATGTAGGACCACCATTGGAAGTAGTTGGTGCTGTCAAGGATAACTTGGCATGAACTTTCCATTTTGACAGAACCTGAAGCTAGATATGCTGAAACTAAGTGTTCCAATGGAAAGAGCTCGACAAATTAGGCTGGTTCGAAAAAACGGTTCTGAAAATGGCTTCCGGATGAAGAAGTTATGACCTTTTTAAAAAAACGTTGATGAAGGCGCCGGCAAAGTGCGGGAATGTGCGGAAATGAAAAAAAACGCTCCTTTTTCAACAAAAAGGAGATTTGAACCCAAGACCTCTACTCTCTTAAATTAGCTTTGAACCAAGTGAGCTATACAAAAATATAGAGA
>APFE030118796.1:55744-88120 GCA_000404065.3 Pinus taeda | reverse complement strand
TATATATATATTCATTTGAACGGGAGGAGAGGGTAGGGATCCAGCAACTGCTTATCTTCCATCCGTCTTCTCTATTGAGATTGTTCGGTCTCTTCTCAATCTCAAGGGCTTCCCTAAATTTTCGGTGATGGCAATGCGAAACCCTAGCAATAACACTCGCCTCCTCTATGCATACATGATGCTTGGTACTCTCAGCATGCTCAGCTAAAGCGGAAGACTTGGTCCTCCTATGCTTAAGGTCAGCTGCATGCTCACTAATTCTTTGATTAATGGAGCGACCAATCTCTCCAATATAGGGGGTCCCACAAGAACAAGGAATCGTATAAACCCCTTTCATGTCCTTAGGGTCGATAGGATCCTTTACTGACCTGAGGGATTTACGAATGGTGTTGAGGGGTCTAAAGGTCGAGGGGACATTATGTCTCTTAAGAATCCTGGCAATCTTATCAGTGGTCTCCTGGACATACGGAAGATGGACACCTAGGACCTGCTCTTTCAGATCTCTTTTAGCTAATGAATTTTTGGCAGCTTTGAGGAAGGCTTTATGACCTAGGAACTTGCTATAACTATTCTCAGCAAAAACATTAAGGAAGTGGGATTTCTCTTTCTCAAATCTTTTTTCATCAGAGATTCTAAGGACCCGAGTAGCTAGGGTGTTGAGAACACCCAACTTCTGAGTCGGGAAATGGCAGGAACTAGCATGAAGATACTGCTCCGTATATGTTTTCTTTCGAAACACTTGGTGGGAGAGGGAACCATCACTATTCTTAGAAATAAGAATATCAAGAAACAGGAGGCACCCATTGACTTCTTGTTCTTTAATGAACTTAATGGCAGACGAATAACAGTTGAGATGATCGAAGAATTGATCCAATTCCTCTTGGACATGAGACCAAATGACATTAGTGTCATCCACAAATCTCTTCCAAAGCTTCGGCAGGAGGTGTGTCGAGCTTAAGGCCTTGGATTCAAAATCCTCCATAAAAAGATTAGCTACGACAGGGAAAAGGGGGGAACCCATGGCCACACCACAGGTTTGTTCAAAGAACTCTCCTTCAAAACTAAAGAAGGTGGAGGTGAGGGAGAGCTCCACTAATTGCGCAGTCTCAGGATCAATGAGGAGGTTGATCACCTCCATGGCTTCAACAATAGGGCTACAAGTGTAAAGGGACACAACATCAAAACTAGCAAGGATGTCCTTGGGGTCAAGCTTAATGCCCTTGAGCTCATTAATAAAGGAGGCAAAATCCTTGACGAAGGACTATGTACGACCAACTAAGGGCTTAAGTTTGAGGGCAAGGAACTTAGCAAGAAGATAGGTAGGCCCACCAATGGTGTTGACAATGGGCCTAAGGGGAGCTCCTTCTTTGTGGATCTTAGGAAGTCCATAGATCCTAGGAGTTAAGGGATTTCTCTCAATGAGCTTATGGTGCAGGTCACACACAAATTTACAGGATTTAATGGCGATCACCACATTCCTAGAAATCTTCTTCAAAGGGTTTTTGGGAAGCTTCTTATAGCTCCCACTGTTATGAAGATGATCCAACATCTTGCTGCGGTAATCAGTTTTGTTGAGAATGACAGTCGCCCCACTGTTGTCGGCTTTCAGAACAACGATATCATTGTTCTGGGTTAAGGATCTAAGAGCAACCAATTCCTCCTTGCTGAGGTTTCTCTTAGGGGGCTTTGCCTTTCTCAAGATTACTGCACAATCCTGCCTGATAGTATTTTTAATATTATCAGGTAAACCTTTAATACCGAACTCAATGTCACAAATAATATCCTCCATAGGGATCTTCTTTGGGGCCAAGGTGAAATTTAGCCCTTTACTTAAAACACTAAACACAGAAGGGGAAAAAGAAAAATCAGACAAATTAACAACCTTATTATTGCAATTCATCTTAACTTTAGAACTACCATCAGAAGCGCCATCCAACTCATTATTATTATTACTATTGATATTGATATTATTATCACTCTTGTTATTTTTGTTATTATAATTAATATTACTATTATTATTATAGTTATCAATATTATAATTGTAATCGTCGTCAATATTATAATTGTAGTTATTATTCTTAAAATTATTAATATCATAGTTAATATTAAATTTAATATATTTAATTATTATTAATTATTATATTAATTCCTTATTATAATATTATTACTATATATCCCTATTATTAATTTTTAAATCCTTATTACTAATTTATTTACTAACTGATTAATTATTTATTTATTGTTAATGTTATTTTAATCTTTATTATTATAATATTTTATTAATACCTTATTATATTACTATTGTCTTTATTTTTATTATTTACTATAAATAATTCCTGATATTAATATATTATTATTAAAAATATTTTATTAAAATCCTTATTATTAAAATTATTAACATTGATATCATTATAATCAATATTATAATTATTAAATTGGTTATTATAACCAATACCACCATTATGGTCGTTATGGCCCATATTATAAAACCGGTCCCTCGAATTATTATTATGAAAACTGTTTATGTTGTTACCATTATAAAAACACCCCCTCGTATTATTATGGCCCATATTATAAAACCGATCCCTCTTATTATTATTATGAAAACCGTTTACGTTGTTACCACAGTCCCTCGTATTATTATTTTGAAAACCGTTATTATAATTACGTTGGAGGTTATCAAAATAGGGGAGGGCAGCATTATCACCTGGGCATTCATTAACTAGCAGAGCCGAGACACCCCATCGCGCGTTATAACATCGCCCAATGCACAGCAAATCACCACACCGCGAGACACAACACTGCTTAACGAAACCTCGTCCTTGGCCATCAGAAAGGAAAGCAATGTTCACTTGCCTCTATGAGGGGGCAACCTCTAATAGAGCATGGCTTAATTACAAAATAAGACACGATGCTCCTCAAGGGGAGTCTCTATCCTTTATATAAGATTCATACATGCAATACCATGGTTCTTATTAATACCATTTATATAATACCATGGCCCATTTGCAACTTATTGTGGTCCCTTCTTTAAATGCGGGTCAACCACTTACAATTATTAATATGGGCTTTATTGAATCTTTACTTCACTATAACTATGACTCGATCCTATTACATAAATAAGGGGGTTACGGTTGGACCCTAACAGAATTAGAGGATAATTGAGAAGGATAATTGGGGAATAATGAGAGATGGGAGATGAACAATTGTTGAACTTGAGGTAAAACTAAGAGCTTCATTATGCTATAATTATTTCTTGCATATGTTTTAATGAAGGAAGTTATCCATTGAGTTCTACATACGTTATTTGTAATCTAATCTGAGTTACTTCTCAAGGTGGAACAGAGTCTTAGGCAGTCGGATCCACTAACTTGGATGAGATGCTCCCTTGAACATCTACAATAGTTTAGTTGTGTGCTTGTTTCTTTGAATTTCAATCATTGTTCTTTGAAGTAAATTTCCTTTATTTTAACTAATTTGTTGTTTGCTGCATTTTCCAGATTTGTTATTTCATTCAATTACTAGATTTCATTTGATTTGTTACTCTAGATTAGCATTTGAATTCTGTTGAGTGCAATAGATTAAATTTCCAATTCAACAATGTGTGGTTTAATTTAGCAGTGATTCAAGTTTTGTGATTAGCATAATTATTTTTCTTGTCATTTACTTCCTTCTTTTTAATTTTAGTTTTATTATTCAAGCCTTACATTTTATTTCTTGTTAAATGATCTTTGATAGTATAGAACACAATCATATAGAACCAATGTTAGTTGTTGGTATTGTTATGAATATATTTTTATGATTTCCTTGAAATAAAAAGACGCTCCTCAGGTTGATAGTTAATGTCTAGGTGATTAGTTGTTTTATTTATTTATTAAGCAATTAGTTTTACCAAACACCATGGTTGAGACAATGATTGATTTTGATACTGAGATAATCTTTGTCACAATGCGACGTAGGGATTTGAACACAAGGGAATAATATTAAGCCCATGGGACTAATATTATAAACCCAACATATGTAAACCCTGAGATAAATATTATAAACCCTAAAATAAACATGGTTGACCATGGTTGATTTCCATATGGAGGCAATCGTTTTCACAATGCGATGTTGGATCATGATTGACTATGATTGATTTTCATATCAAGACAATCTTTGTCACAATGTGACGATGGACCATAGTTGACAATGGTTGGTTTCCATATTGAGACAATATTTGTCACAATGCGACACTTGACCATAGTTGACCTTGGTTGGTTGTGGTTGACCTTGGTTAGCTTTGATTGACCATGGTTGACCATGATTGATATTATAAACCAAAGGGATTAATACTAAAACCCTTGGGATTCTGAACCCAAAGGAATAATATTAAACCCAAGGGATTAAAATTATAAAGCCAAAGTATATAAACCCTACGGGAATAATATTAAACCCTCGGAATATGAACCCTTAGATTAATAAACCTAAAGGATTGAAATTATAAATGCAAGGGATAAAAATTATAAACCCTAAGATAAATATTATAAACCCTAAAATAAACATCGCTCACCATGGTTGATTTTCATATTAAGACAATCATTGTTAGAATGTGGCGTTTAACCATGGTTAACCATTCTTGACCATGCTTGATTTTCATATCGAGACAATCGTTGTCATAATGCAACATTGGGCCATGGTTGACCATAGTTGATTTTCATATTGAGATAATCTTTGTCAAATGCAACATGTGACCATGGTTGGATATGGTTGACCATGGTTGACCATGATTGATATTATAAAGCAAAGTGAATAATAAACTCAAGGGATTGATATTGTAAACCCAAGGGATTGATATTGTAAACCCCAAGGGAATAATATTAAACCGAATGAACGAATATTATAAACCCTAGGTATGTAAACCATAATATTAATATTTTAAACACTAAAATAAACATGTTTTACCATGGATGATTTTTATATTGAGACAATCTTTGTCACAATGTGATGTTGGACTATGGTTGATTTTCATATCAAAAGAATCGTTATGAAGTTTGACCATAATTAACTATAAATAACTATAATTGATTTTATAAAACATAATTGACCATAAATAATTTATGGTTACTCATTATTAAAATATACAAATTATTAAAATGATTTATCGTTATTCCTCATTATTAGAATGTGAATATTGTTAGGATGGTTTGTTGTTATTCCCTTAGAATTAATGTAATATCGCTATAGGAGTTTCGATCTCATTAGGGTGTGGAATATTATCTATTTCTCGTTAAAACATGTAAGATTTTTACATTAGACTTCACCTCACTACTCGAGTAGTTAAACGTTATTGGACCTTTTGTCATATCTCAAGCATGCCGAATCTCATAATGTATTTATTCAAGTAGCCGGTTGTTTTTGATTTGTTTGTTTGTTTTCCTTTTCCTTTTCTTATCGTATGTTACTTTGTTTGTTTGTTTTCCTTTTCCTTATCTTATCTTATTTTACTTGTGATTTTGAAAAATACATGCCTTGATTTCTTATAAACTTGGAAATACATTCATATTTTGTTAAAAATCCATATTATAACATATTTGGGTATAAAGTTTAATGGTTTTATAAGTATCCCGTGTGAGTGCGATGTAAATTTTTGTCGATTTGAGAAAATGCGGATTCACGCCATAACAAAGTCACGGACCCTGGTCCCTCAAAACAATTCAATATTTTTATATTTGTAGGCTATGAGAATCCAATGTTTTTATCATTGGGCTTCTTTGCATATGTTTATGACAATTAAATATTAAATATTTTTATATTCGTAGGTCATGTTGTTTTTAGTGTGATTTTTTTGGAAGTATTTTTCTGTTTTTTTCTCCTTTAATTTTTCTAAAATTAATAACAAATTCATTGAAATTACAAGTTTGATAGGTAACGCTTTCACAGTTGAAATTTCTTAGGGTTTTTCACAATATTGAATCCATATAAAATAAAAAAACTAATTTAAATAACACAAATCAAAACTTCACCTCAATATTTTTTGTGAAATTCTCACACCAAAACTCCAAAAACATGCATAAAAACAACTCCTATTTCATTTGGCTTAATCGCCTCTGACCACTCGGGGCACTCTCGTTTCACACTCTAGTTTCATCGGTTAGTTGATGTTAAGTAACAAGTAACTTAGTAGGTCAAACGTAATTTTGTTTTTTTTTTTTTTTTTTTTATGGATTATAGGGAGATGTAAGAAATTCAAAATGCTTTTTAGTGGTACAAGGAGACGATTCAATATAATTGGATTTTACTTTTTCAATAATCTCAAAAGTGCATGAAAATGAGGATTGAGGATTGTGGTATATACTAGAATTTCATAATCATAAATACATTAATATAGTTTTAAAAATAAATTGATATATTATTTTTTGAGTTTTCAAGAAGTTTAGATAATCCAATATTCAGATTGATAAATGAGTTTGAATTTCAAAACAAAAATTAAGATGTTAATATAAAGAATAAGTTAATATTTTTTTATTAAAAGAAAATAAAGTTAATTAAATAAATGATTAATAAATATATGAAGAGTTGTAAAAATATTATTATAAAATTGAAATTTTATTAATAAAAATAAAAAAAAATAAAATAAAATAAGAATTAAGCATAGTTAAACTAATTTATAAGGAGATTAGAATGAGATATAGAGTCTAGACTATTATTAATTAGAAAATTTTTATTTAAAATAACAATTTACTATAGGTTAAAAAGGAGGAAGAAGATAAGGAAGGCTTAGTGATAAAGGTGATGAATGATATATTTTTGTGAAAATTTTTTTGGGTTAACTCCCTCTTGTAAATATTTATGAATTATAGTTTTGTAATTAAGTTGTGGAAATGCAAACAAAATGAACTAGCTGAGAAAAATGGACACAGGTTCGACAACTTTTGGGAGGCGATTGCTTGGGAAACTGGGTAAACACTCATTTAATATCAACCATCGCCTGATTGGTACGTCTTTAATGAAACTAACTAAATTAATCGCAGGTTGAAGGAAGCATATGGGCTTCCTCAATCGAGGACAAGTCTATAGCCTTCTGCCCTATCTTGTGGATTGTGCCTGGACAAGTCAACACACAAAGAAGGAAAAAGCATTGTAGCATGCAAATGATGCTAGAAAAAGAGAGAAAGTGTAAGAGAAGGGGCAATGAGGATGACTTAATATAGAGCTATGCAATAATGTAACGAAATAAAGACATACACATAAACATAGAGATGTAGTAGAAATCAAATTTCATTTCATTAATATCAAGAACTGAAATATGCTTACATACAGAAATGAAAATAAACTAGCTTGACGGATGGTAGCTTATCTCTTAGAAGAGATGTGGCACTACATGACTCTGAAATGTGTTACAATAAAGCTCAAGGGCCTTTTTATTATTGATCAACAAGGGAAAACTCTGAACAACCAAAACCCTAACCCTAGGAAATGGAATACCAAGGGTTTGTGGCCCCTGTTGAGGTTAGCTGCGCAACCAACTTCCCAGGGTCAAAACTTGGTCATATTATCTTCCTTTGGCATGTATGATACCTCGTTGGAAAGATCTATCTGAGTACTACAAGATTTTCCATAAGCCCTTGCATATGGCATATGTCATTAAAGCTACTGTGGAGCTAAAAAAATGTCATTTAAGAGATCAAAACTGCTTTGAAAGTTCAAGACCCGGAAAATAGCTAAAAATAGTAAATGTTGCAATAAACAAGGAAAATGATGAAACCAACCAAAGGTCTGGGTGGAATAGGTGGGTACCCACAAATATCCACCAATATCAGTCCTCCCTCCTTAGGAATAAATGGTTCTCATTGCGTGCAGAGCCTCCATGAGGTGAGGAAATTTCTGTCAAATCTAGCCCCTAGTGAACCACTTGCCTTAGTGAAGGAGTTGGGCCACTTTGACAACTCGATATATATGGATCCTCTATTGGTGAGTATTCTTGATCTGCATGTCCATGATCTAATCATTTGTGGCATGTTCCATGCAATCTCTATTTAACTCCGTCAATGTGAGTTATTTTGCAATGTGAGATGTGTCTAATAATGGTAGAAAGTATGACCGAAGGCGGTCCACATTGAATCTTGGGTGTAGGCCAAGGAATAGTGGAATTTCAAGCTCAAAGGAATTATCCCCTGCAACCTTGGTGACGGTGTATGCCTATATCAGAGTGGGTAAAGCTTGCGGTAGGGCCTAGCGAGGCACTCCTTATACAGATGTAGCCAAACTTTATCGCTCACCTAGAACTTGTGTGGCACCCGATGTTGATCATGTCACTGTTTGTACTTAGTATTGACTCGGTCCAATATGCCATGGACCTACTAGCGGATGTGTTGAATACGCTCAATGAAGTTGTTAGCCCTGTCAACTTTGAATTGGAAATGAGCCAAATCTTCCTGAGAAGATGAAAACAGTATGACCACATCACTGGGGCATGGTGGTTGGAATCCCAATCCCACCTAAAAGGGGTTGTGGTTAGTTGAGCTATGGAGAGCTTTGTTGTAGCTGTGCTGGCAATAAGGGAGGCTTTCATCCCATGTGCGTGGATTCTTCAAGTTGTACATGCACATAATTTGTATGATCATCTAGTTGACCACCTTGTTTTGGCCATCAGTTTGGGGGTGGAAAGTTGTGGACTTAGTGATCTTGGTATCCAACATTGACCAAAGACTTGACCAAAATGTACTTAGGAACCTGCTATCTTGATTTGAGATAATGGACTGTGGGATCCCAAAGTGTACCCATACTCATTCAAAGAACATATTAATAGTGGCTTCAGTTGTGATACTCTTCTTGTAGGCCACCAGAATTACCATCTTAGAGAATCTGTCAACGACCACAAAAACATAATCATTGCCATGCTTAGTAGAAGGAAGGACTGACATGTAATCCAAGGAGATGGATTCCCAAGGTTGACTAGGGGTAGGCAGAGAAGTATATAGGACTTGCTTCTTGATGGTCAGTTTGGCAATGAAACATGCAGTGCATGATTTGATGTCTTTCCTAACATCCTATTGAAGGATCGACCAATGAAAATACTTTTGCAACACTCTCATTGTTTTCTCTACTCCCAAATCATCTTGGCACACTCATTTGAAGGAACACAGAGGTGTCCAAGGTGGTATAACGGTGCATCTTGGAGGTGAAATTTTGGAACTTTCTTGCCTTCCAGGAGCATCTGGTATCTGTTGTGGAATTCTGGATCACTCTTGTAAATATGGGCCACTCCGCACTCTTGTACCCACAAGATTTGAGCACAGTGGTCATCACCATGATTGGCAGTGGCTGAGGGAGTCTACAACATTATTTGTATTTCCCTTCTTGTACTTAATGTTCAAATGGAACTGTTGCAGGTATGTGGACCATTTTTAATGGCGATCATTCTGGAACTTCCCCTTTGTCTCTATGAGATATCGGGGTCAGTAGTCTCTGTTGATGACCATTTCCTTCCCCATAATGTAATGCTTCCATTGTCGATAGGCCTACATAATGGAATACATCTCTTTGTCATAGGTGGGATACTTTCAGTCTATGTCTGAAAGTGGCTCATTGTGATATGCCACTGGATGCCCCTATTGAGTAAGAAATTCACTAGTAACATAGTCAGAGGCATTTGTCTCAATCACAAATGGTTGTTGCAGGTATTGTAATGTAAGCACTCGTGTAGAGCATAGGTGATGCTTCAAATCAACAAATGACTTCTATTGGGATTTGGACCAAAAGAACTTATATTTTTCCCCTCCCTTGGTGACTTGACTGAAAGGACAAATGATATGAAAGAATCAAAACATGAACCTACAGTAGAAGTTGGCAAGATACAAAAAGTTGCAGAGCTATGTTAGAGTAGTTGGGGCTAGCCAATCTTGAATGAATTGTATCTTGGCTAGGTCCACATGCACACCCCATTCATCAATGATGTACCCCAAGTATTGAACCTGAGTCATACCAAAAGTGCATTTCTCCAAATTGGCACATAGCTTGTGTTGTCATAAGGTTTGGAGGAGCTGTCAAATATGGTGGAGGTGCTCTTCCCAACTCTAGCTGAAGATCAAAATGTCTTTCAAATACACCACCACAAATCAGTTGGTGAAGGGTCACAACATTTCTTCCATCAACCTCATGAAGGTTGCAGGGGGAATTCATCAACATGAAAGGCATGACCATCCATTTGAAAAGGCCTTCCTTGGATTTGAAGGCAATTTTCTATACATCAGAGGGTTCGATCAGTCCCTAGTGATAACTAGACATCAAGTAAATACTAATAAAATATTTGGCCCCCTTCATGATCCAGGTGGATATTGGTGGCCATTCGCCTATTCCACTTGGAACCCCACCATTATTTCTTAGAGTTTTTCATCTTCCTTATTTGTAGCATAAAGTACTATTTTTGGTAGTTTTGCGAGTCATGAACTTCGAGAGCCTTTTTGAGGCCCTAAGTGATGTTTTTCCTTGTGAAAACTAGGACCTTCATGGGTTGTAATCCAATGTTGGTCATTCAAAATTTGTAGTCCTCAGATAGATGTTTCTAACGAGGTATTGTGCATTTCAAATGGAGATTGTATGCCAAATTTATGACCCCAGGAAGTTGATGTACCAATTTACTGAAACGAGGCCATAGTTTGGCGCTTCATCTCCTAGGGTTCGGTTTTTGGATGTTTAAGGTTTTCCATTGTTCTCAATAATAAATAGGCCTTTGATCCTCATTGTAACACAATTCATAGGCATGTAGCCACCACATCTTTTCTCCAAGATAAGCTACCATCACCCGAGCTAATCTTATTTCCATTCTGTTTGTAAGCATATTTTAGTAGTTAATATTAATAAAATGAAGTGTTATTTATATTGCATCTTTGTATTTATGGTTATATCTGTAATTTGTTGCATTCTTTTTTAAATCTAGATCATTGGTATCAGAGCGATCTCTCTTTCTCTATTTTTCTTTGCATGTCCCCAACAAGGTCGATATATAAGGAGTTAGGGCTCGATCTAGTTGAACATTTGCAAGATCAACCTTGCAAACCTCGATGACCGCCCATGGCAGAAGAAAAAAAAGACGAGGGGGCAGTAGATCCTATCAATATTGCTTGAGGAGGCCCACGAGAAACAAAGGAACACAATGATGGATAACTTTGCCCAGATCCTTCAATCGTTACCCACCAGCGGTGCATCCACATCTAACAGACACTCTAGAGGCTCCACTCCTTTTAAGGTACAAGTAAACTTTGACATTCCCATATTTAAGGGCCAAATAGATGTAGATGTCGTAGATGAATGGTTCAATGTCCTAGAAGGATATTTTTCTTTTCATGATTTTTCTAGCCGAAAAAATATTACTTTTCTCTTCTCAAAGCGGCCCCCCAGATCAAGGACTTGTGGGAAACCTACTGTGAGCAAAAGGATGAAAGTATGACCTCACTATTTTCAGTCGCACCAACTTGGAACATGTTCCGGGATGCCATCAAGGAGTAGTACTACCTTGTCGGGAGCTATGAGGATAAATACATAAAGTGGACAACGCTACAATAGGGAAGGGACTAAGATGTGCCAGAGTTTACCAATGTTTTTCATACCCTTCGCATGAAGTTGGGTATCAAGGATTCTGAGAAACATTTTGTACTCAAGTACCACAGCTTCCTACAAAGGTACACGTAGGATGAGATGGAGATCCTAGACATCTCCTCACTCAATACAACATATCGATACACTATCAAGATCGAGTAGAAGTTTAAACAAAATAAGCAAGACTTTAGATCTATGAATCTGAATCAAGGGAAAGGTTCCCCCAAATCGCAGAACAAAAGACAAAGCCAAGCTAGGGCGGCTTAGGACAAGCTACCAAAGCCGCAAGAATAGAACAACACCATGAAGCGAAGAAGGACATGAGAAAGTGGTGTGAGATCCATAAGAGCTCCACTCACAACACAAGTGAGTGTCGGACCAAGAAGTCACTAGTGGCCAAGATTAAGGCTTCTGAATCAGATGCATGTTCTGAATCTGAGTTAGAACCTGAAAAGGGGAATGAAAAAGGGAAGAATATTATCGATGCAGAGCCCAACACCATCATTGCCACCATGAAGATCCAGAAGGAGGACACCGAAGATCCAGAGGAGGAGGAGCGCCTCTTCCACTCCCAGATGTGGGAAAAGGTTTCCCCACTACAATTCATTATCGATAGCAGGAACCAAAAGAAGCTCATTTCAACAGAGGTTGTGAAGCAGCTGGGCTTACTAGCCATGGTACACCCACAACCATACACCATTGGGTGGCTTCACCAAGGACGAGATCTTCACGTGAGCCAACAGTGATGCCTTCTATACAACATCAATCCCCTCTAGGATGAGGTATTATGTGATGGTTTTCCCCTTGATGTTTGTGATTTATCATTAGGCTAACCATACTTATGGAAGTGACATGCTATGTATGAGTCAAGGATTCATGCTGTTATTATTACTTTGGGAAATAAGGTGTACAGGACAACATAGGTAGCACTTCCTACTGCCATCTCTTTGGTTACTACAAAACAATGCAATCAGCTCATTTCCAAAACTGGGAATTTTTTTTTCCTAATGATATTCCCTCAGGGAAAGAAGAAGACATTAGCCACGAACTCTAGACAAGGTCCCTCAACACGACAAAAACAGATGGACAAGGTTGTGGAGGAGTACGAGGACATCTTCACCTCCCCCCCAGGGGTGCCTCTACATTGTGAGGTCAAGAAATCCCTCAATCTGACCTCAGGTGCATCATTTCCCAATGGACCAATCTATCAGTGCTTTGTTTTGGAGAACAATGAAATCAAGAGGCAGATTCAGGATTTGCTGCAGAAAGGTCACATCCGGCCAAGTTCATCACCCTGTGGGAGCTTGATCATGTTAGTATAGAAGAAGGATGGGACTTGGAGACTCTTTATTTACTATCGAGCATTGAACAAGATCACTGTCCAGAATAGGTACCCGATCCCACAGATTAATGAACTTCTGGACGAACTCAAGGGAGACAAATATTTTAGCAAGATCGACCCAAAGTCCGGGTATCACCAGGTACCAATCAGACCCTCTAATGTGTGGAAGATGTTGGGCCATTAATATGTCATTATTATTATCACTTTTGAATGCCTATTCCACCCATTTCTACTCTTCTTTATCATGTCATTTATCATGGTTTATCATATAATTCCATTTTATAATTATTTATGCTCTTATGGATAAATATTATTTCTTCTCCTTTATTTTTAAATAAATTGATGATTATGCATGTTTTTACCACTGATGGTTTATTAATAAATTTGTTCACCATTTTAGCCTCCAAGATTTTTTCCAGATTGAAGATTTGATCATTAAATGTGCCAACTCAAAATTCGCTGGAATAAGAAGTGACAATTTTGTATTGAACGGTTCGGGCAAATGGAGAAGAATCTAGAAAATCCGAATCATGGGTTTTTGTTCATAATGGACCAAATTAGTTTTGTGATGAGTAGTTTTCCCAAATTCGGCCCATACTAATAGAAACGAAAGGTTATCTGAAGACATTTTTCTCAGATTTGTTGTTGTGGCTGTTTTCCAAATTATCCCAATTGCAATGCCAAATTCGACCTGTTCCTATTGAATGATTGATGGAAAGATATTTCAGATATGATCTTGCTTATCAATTTGTTGAGAACAATCCAATTTTGTAATAAAAATGATATTGTAATCATATCTATTGTAACTTCTCTATGCTCTCTATGTATTTAAATGAGAACAGAGAACAGAGAAGGGGATTCATGATGGATGATTAGAGAGAGAATTAGATGGATCATTATATTAGAGATAGATAGGATAGGATAGGAGGAATGGGAGAATTATTATTGAAATTCTAACTTTGATCATCGACTCTCACTGTTGAAGCAGAGCACGAACTTGGTGTAACAATTATGCAATGATGAATATATAAAAACAATGGCAGTTCCTTCATATCTCCTAAAGTAATCTCGCAGTATTCACGGACGGCTGAGGGCCCAACCCTGGTGGATCCACTTGCTATTTGTACCATTACTTTACAATTCCAGTCATGTGATGGTTTGATTTACTTTTCATTTCCTTGAATTGCATTGCTTTACAATTTCTTGTTCCTTTACATTTCCTTGAAATCGTTTTATGGCATAAAATTGTAATTGAACTGCGTTGCCATTTTCTTCCATCATAACAAGATTATTATCCTTTTCAACTTAGATTGTTATGTTGTTTATTCTAGTTATAAAGCTTCATTGTTCACTTTGGACTCTATTGTTCATTACAAATTGTTGTTCATTTAGCTTTGCTGTTCATTTCCATTTAGTTTTGTTGTTCATTTCCATTAATCTAGCTTTGTTGTTCATTTCCATTAATTTAGCTTTGTTGTTCATTTCCATTAATTTAGTGTTGTTGTTCAAATAGGCTTTGTTGTTATCTCTTTCATGCAAGGATTTCGTTTCACCTTTTAAATGTTATTGCAGCAAGTGTGTTTGTTCCATTTCTACTAGCAACATTATTGATTGAGTTTTCATTTCCAGTTAATTGTTTTGGCGTGGAGTGTAAGATCAACAACTGTAAAGGACATGGACTATCACTGTCTAATTTCTCAGACTAAGGATCTTGTTTTATTTCATTTTCATCAGTTGACAAAGGAAAGAGTTATTACTATTGCATCCTTGACTGATGATTGTTATAGTTTTTTGAGTGAATGATCTAGTTTCAAAGTATTAAGTTTCTTGCCATTGCAATTAGATTTTATTTCAAGAATCTGTTTACTCTTGTATTTCAATCACTATACTACAATTTAGAAACATTACTCTTGAGTAAATGACCGCCTCAGACTGAGTACACTCTTAAAATAGAAAATTGTACTTGGATTGATAATTAATCTGAAGATAATTAAGAGTTTAAAAGACACCTTTTATCACTCAAAATTTTTGCGTCATTGCCGGGGAGAGTGTAGCCATTTCTAAAGAATAGTGTGCATCTGATGGGTGCCTATTAGGAAAGAATTGGGTATTAAAAATGGAAGGTAAGAACCTATGTACGGAGCATGTAAAAGCCCTGCTCCCCCACCTGCTTTCCAGAAAAATTGTTAAAGAACTTAGGGTATAAATAAATGTTTGAATTTCTGTGTGAATGACTTAAAAAAAAAAAAATCTCATGATTTCACTTAAGTGGTGATGTAAGCACCAGCCATTTCACTAACCAATTGATAGGAACATTTGAAGGAGGAGCCTCAAAGAAACACATGAAAAACATCTTCTATTATGGTAAGAAATGGCTCACATTTCTACTTTTGAATTCCCTATCAAAGATCTAGGAGGAGTGACACAAATACACATAATTCCCCCATCTTCTCTACAAAATTTTCATGGCTTGACAAATGAAGATCCAGATACATTCTTATTTGAGTTTGAAATACTTTGTAGAGGATATGATTATTGTACTAATGATCAAAGGTTGAAAGTGTTTCCTCTTACTCTAAAAGGAGCAGCTCTCCGTTGGTTCATGAGCCTAGGTGGGAACTGCATCCAAACATGGGAGGACATGAAGAACATATTCTTGAGGAAGTACCAAGACTATTGCAAGACCGATGAAGATATTTTCAATATGATACAAGGGGAAGATGAAAGCTTGGAGGACTATGTAGAGCGATTTCATTACAACCTTCAAAAATCAAAGCATAAGTATTTGGAAAAAAAGATCTTAAAAACACTCATTCTTAAAGGAATCAAAGATGAATTTTTAGAACTCTTAAATCTGATAGGAAAAGGCGTTGTTTTTCAGTTGTCATATGATGATGTTTGTGAATTGTGCATAAGGTATTCAAGAGGAATCTCCAAGGCTGGTAAGAATTCTAGAGATGTTTGTTCTTTATTTTCCAAATTTGCTACAATAATAGGAGACATAATAGTTGAAATACATGTTTTACTTGAAAATTTTAAAGTTGATTTTATTAGCTCTCTAAGTTCAAAATTGAATGCTTTGCAGGTTCAGAAAAATCAACAATTTGATGTAAGAATTTGATGAAGTGTTTTGCTCTCATTACCAAAAGGAGCATCCCATATATAGTTGTTCTTCCTTATCTAGGATGGAAATACCATATCAAAGAGATGAGGAAGCTACAACAAGGTCAAAACCATGGAAATCATGGCCTACAGGTATGGTTAAAAACACTTCTTCTCCATTCTCTTACTTGCATAATCCATTATGGAATACTAATGTGTTAGGGCAGCCATGTCAATCTCAATATAACCACCACCAATCTTTTCTACAAGTTTTGGCATGGTTCACCTTATCATTGCATGACTACTCTCCCTCATCTTGTAGCACAAACACATCATCCATATTCTTCACCAACTCTTCCACAACATCTTGCTTGCCTATCAAAATCATCCACTCAACCCGATCAACTACATCATCAAAATGCTCCATTCCGTACACAATTTCTTACTCAACTCATTCCACACCCTCACCATAATAATCCAATACAACATGCTTAAAGTGTTGAAGTGAAAAACTTACTCACCCTTTCCACCCATTCTATCTCACATACAATATTAGAGAAAACTTACAATGAGATTTAGAATGTTTCAAATTCAAAAATTGTAAAAGTTATGGAAAAAAATGAGGTTTCTTTTAGTTTGCATCAACAAGCCATTTTTAAAGCTCAAGAACTTCATGATATGATTGTTGTGGGAAATCAATAAATTAAAGGATATATTGAAGATTGGTTTCACTCCATCACTTTTTTACAGCATCACTCCATACTTTAACAAATTTTGACACCATCTTTTAAAGGGAAGTTGGCTTCTCATACCCTAATATTCATTAATATGCATTTTTCAAATTTGGGTATGTACATATTTGAAGCCTTATTTCAAAAATGGTTCGACTGGAAGTACTCTTATATGTAGTCATATTCATTTTTCAATCAAAGTAGATTAGTATAAAAAAAAAAAAAATAAGGACATAAATAAATGCATTTTGTTTTTAATGTAAAAATAGTTGTTTTTGTTGCAACACGTTGTGGAAATCAACATCAGTGATAAATGTTTTAATTCATTTGTGTATGTAGATGAATTATAATGGAAATAATATTTCTACAAACACTCATATTCATTCTTATCACCAACTGGGAAAAAATGCTTGAATATCATATTTTTTGGCTTGTGGGCTTAATGAAATTTCTGAAAACACAGTAGGGACAGTCATGTTTTGAGGGACCAAAAGGGAATATTTTTAAAACTTGTTTCTATCCTAAGTAGCCCTTGATGTCTACTTTCCAACCCAATTTTAATCACTCAATTTGTATTTGAAATGAAAAATTTAGAACCAAAACATGGACAAGGTGTCTAGCAGGTAGCTTAGGAACAGAGTTGGGACAGTCGGCTTTTGGAGGCCTAAATGACCATATTTTGAAACACTGTTTTTATGGTATATTCCCCTATGAATTGAGTTTACAAATAAATTTTAATTACTCATTTTCAATATCATATGAGGAAGTTGTGATCAAAATATTGACTGTCTATCGTAAATCAACACTCTTAAAACTCTGTCTTTCCGGCTGTTCCTTAAAGTATTTGACCTATCAATTATTCTTGTCTTAAAAACTTGTTTCTATTGGAGATAAATAAATAAATATAGTTTCGTTTTCAATTTGAATCATTCGAATCTGACATCAAACGAAAAATCTGTACTTAAAATATCCACTATTGTTATAAGTGGGGTAATCGAAAATGACTCTATTATGCAAGTTGTTCTAACTAAAATTGACATATCATATCATTGAATTTTTAAATCTTGTTTCTATTGGATATATACCTTTGAATTATCTCTCGTCTGGCTTTGGAGTCATTCAATTTGGACGAAAAACAAAGAAGTTGTGATTAAAACGTTGTTGGTTAGTAAGGTCGACCACCGCTCTCCCGCATGTGACAAATAAATTTTACTTTGTTATTTTCTCAATGGATTTGTTATCCAGAGTAACTATTTGTTGTTCTTTTACATAATTCTCAGATTAGGGGAGCCTGATCACCTCCTTTCTCCATGATTAAATGTTTTATTGCAGGTAGACACTTGTTTTTTGCAGGTTCTAGGAGAATAAAGGTCAATTTATGGACGAGCGATTCTTGAAAGAAATTTTATTGAAACAAGGGAATTTCATCCAATTCATTACCCAATGGATTCATAACAGAAGAAATGAAGAATTGATTTCTATTTGAAGATTCATGTCATGTCACTGCTACCAAAACATTTTTTCAAAGAGATCATTTTTTTCCTTGCCTTAAGAAATAACATCATAGTTGTTGTAACTTAATTTATTTATTTACATATTGTTTTTAATTAAAATGTTGTTTCTTATTTGATTTCTCTTATATTTTTGTGTTTAAGGTGTTGCTTCTTTCAAATTGTAACCCATCCTTAGCATCAATACAGTGATCAATTAATTCGTTTTTGAATTTTGTATATAAACTTTTCTTTCTTTTTGTTGTTCCTCTTAAGGAACAGCTGTTGTTCCTCTTAAGGAACAAGAATTTCACATGTTTTTATTTTTGTTGTTCCTCTTAAAGAATAGCTGCCATTCCATTTAAGGAACAACAGTTTCATATGTTTGTCTTTTTGTTGTTCCATTTAAGGAACAGTTGTTGTTCCTTTTAAGGAACAGCTACTGTTCCATTTAAGGAACAACTGATGTTCCTCTTAAGGAATAACACTTTTCCGCATGTATTTTTCTCTGTTCCTTTTAAGGAATAGCACTTTTTCGCATGTATTTTTTTGTTTTTCCTTTTAAGGAACAACACTTTTTTTGGGTGTATTTTTTATTGTTCCTTTTAAGGAACAACACTTTCTCGCATGCATTTTTTTTGTTGTTCCCTACAGAGAACAACACTTTTTCACACGCATTTTTTCGTTGTTCCTTACAGGGAACAACACTTTTTTGTGTGTATTTTTGCTGTTGTCGTGCATTTCCTTTGTTGTTCCCTAGAAGGAAAATCACTTTTTCGAGTGTTTTTGTTGTTCCTTCAAGGGAGCAACACTTTGGGACTATTTTCAAGAACAACCCCTCCTTCCTCTTGTGGGATTATTCTTAGTTCATCTCAACCACATTTTACCGATTCCCTTTCATGGCATGAACTACACTACTTTTATGAGGACAATAATTATGCGTTAATATCATTCACGTTACGATCTTTAATAGGACAGCTCCTTGATGATAGATTCTTTCAAAAGGGACACAATTATTTATATACTACTTTACTGCATTGTTTTCTGCTATACCTTATACTGCTTGATCATCTTAATACCATGCTGGTTCCACCCTTCCTGGTTATAATCTTCTCTGTCTATAATAAATGAGATTATGGGTATATTTTATTTTTTTTCCTATTGACATGTTCAACTTCTTCCACCATTCATGTTCTTAAGGAGTACTAAGCCTCCCTCTTTTTATCATAAAAATGTGTAATAACAACAAAATTTTGTTCACAGATGGAGGATAGGGGGTCTCATTATGAGCCAACCTACCATGTTCATAAGGTTGTAACAAAGTGACATTCCCATTATGGCCACCACACCAGGGTTATGATCCATTGGATAGCCAAATTATCCTTGGAACAGGAGGTCTCATCATGAGCCAGCCTGATCACTTTTGCTACATCCCGTGGAATGGCAGGGTGGTTATCTAGTTACCATGCTAGCACACTTATCTCTTCTGTAGAACAACAATGGAACTTTCCATTTAGAAATTGAGGATCCTAGCTCATATGGATTAAAAAGCAACACTGTCGAGGCTATGGATGCCTGCTGGCAGTAGAGGCTCTGTTTATGGTATTGAAGTTATATCTTATCGTCAATTATTACTATAATACCCTTTTCTTATTTTCTCTTTTTATCGAAGAAGTTATTTCCTTACTGTTTTTTCCCTATTTTGAACCTTTACGCATGAGAAATTGTTTTCAAATCAATCGCATCATTTTCAGCTAGAATACCGTCAGCAAAGCATCTTTTTGGCATATTGATGTCCATTTTCTTTTTTGCATCACTTATCATCAATCCAAAGCATCCTATCTCTTATTCATAACTATGTTGACACACTCTGCTCTCATTATAACCATACCTCTTGTTGTCCTATTATTGATATGTGTACTCTGCTTCATTTACTGTTGTATTGTTCATTCCCTTGCCTTGCCGTCAACATAACACCTTTCATAGGCTTTATGGTCATGGAATCTCTTTTCCAATTAGAGGGGGAATGTATGCATTATGGGATAGCATGCGATATGATTACTGCACTCTGCCATAACTTGTTGACTTGACAAAATATTAGTATTGAATGTATACAAAAGTTTTTCTGATTGAAATTTTTGCATGCATCTTATCTGTTGCTATTCAAAACTGACACTGGATTCAAGAACATTGTATGCAAAATAGTGATTTGTTTATAGGAGAACAACAAGTATGGGGGGGGGGGGTGGGGGGAACTCTATTCGCAGCATGACCACACTATTGGAACTAACAGAAGAGGCTCGAGCAACTCACAAATGCAAACAATTGTTCAGACATGATGTGCTTGCATGGCTTCCACCTTTTGCATCACTTTCTGTATCTACTCAGCCTACATTAGCTTCAACAAAGGCCAATCCATATATGTCATTCCACATTTTTCTTTTTGGAGGTAAAACTTGAGGTAAAATAGCATAATTTCCTGATTTATTTGAGGAGAATTTCATGAAAATCCATTTTGAGCAGTATTTAACATCCTTCATTCCACATCTTTACCACTTCCCATTTTTTAGCGGCATATCATCTTTCAGTTTGGGGGAGTGTTGCTATCATTCATTTCTTTCTTATAACCATGTCATTAATATTCTTTATCATCCATTGATATTCTTATTCATTCTCAACACCTCCCTTATTCCATGATTATTTTACACCAAGCATAGAATTCAACAGATGGTAGCAACCACCTCAATTTGTTTTCTAGCATTGCATGAGGGCATGCTAATTCTTCAGTATGGGGGAGGAATTGCTACGCATGATGGATGTTTTCTACTTTCTTTCTTAGTTAAGGCATACAATTTCATTTTTATACAGTGCAGAATTTTTTTAAAACTATGAACTCAATTCTTGTGATTTCTAGAAAGCACAGACGTATTATTAAAATACACAAACCCAGATAATTTCAAGTTAAATTAGTTCATAAAATTTCGGAAATCATGCACTATCACCTACAACCATTTTGTTTATATCTCATGATCTGTGCATCAAAATGATCTGATTTTTGGATCATACAGGCATTCAAATATTATAAATTTACTTGCAACATTTCAACAAAATCTAGTTTGTAGCTGTTGAGAAAATGGTTAGTGAAGTTTGTTGTTACCTATATCATATTTTGCTGCAACTTCATATACACATAACTTGAACGACAATGTAAAAATTGTTACATCTTCATCAAGATTGCTAAAATTGAATATTCATTAATTGAGGAAGAATTCATTTGTTCTATCCATTTCATGAGCTGGGATGAACAATTCTTTATTGCTTGGTTAACACGGAGTCTTTGGGTTGCATGAGAACATGCAATATATTCAGTTTTTTATTACATGAAGGCATGAAATATATTCAGTTTGGGGGTATCTTGGGTCGTTAATATGTCATTATTATTATCACTTTTGAATATCTATTCCACCAATTTCTACTCTTCTTTATCATGTCATTTATCATGGTATATCATATAATTCCATTTTATAATTGTTTATGCTCTTATGGATAAATATTATTTATTCTCTTTTATTTTTAAAGAAATTGATGATTATGCATGTTTTTACCAATGGTGGTTTACTAATAATTTTTTTTACCATTTTAGCCTCCAAGATATTTTCCAGATTGAAGATTTGATCATTAAATGTGCTAACTCAGAAATTCACTGGAATAAGAAGTGAAAATTTTGTATTGAACGGTTCGGGCAAATGGAGAAGAATCTGGAAAATCCGAAATATGGGTTTTGTTTAGAACGGACCAAATTATGTTAATGATGATCAGTTTTCCCAAATTCAACTTGTACTGAGAAAAATGGAAGGTTCTCTGAAGATGTTTTTTCTCAGATTCGCTGTTGTGGTCGTTTTCCAAATTATCCCAGTTGCAATGCCAAATTCGACATGTTCCTATTGAATGATTGATGGAAAAATATTTCAGATATGATATTGCTTATCAATTTGTTGAGAACAATCCAATTTTCTAATAGAAATCATATTGTAATCATATCTGTTGTAACTTCTTTCTGCTCTCTGTGTATTTAAATGAAAATAGAGATCAGAGAAGGGGATTCATGATGGATCATTAGATTAGAGATAGATATGATAGGATAGGATGAATGGGAGAATTACTATTGAAATTCTAACTTTGATCATCGACTCTCACAGTTGAAGCAGAGCATGAACTTGCTGTAACGATTATGCAATGATGAATATAGAAAAACAGTGTCAGTTCCTTCATATCTCCTGAAGTAATCTGGCAGTATTCACCGGCGGCTAAGGGCCTGACCCTATGGATCCACTTGCTATTTTTACCATTACTTTACAATTCCAGACATGTGATGGTTTGATTTACTTTTGATTTCCTCGAATTGCGTTGCTTTACAATTTCCTTGAAATCGATTTATGGTATAAAATTGTAATTGAATCACGTTGTCCTTTTCTTCCATCATAACAATATTATTATCCTTTGCAACTTAAATTGTTATGTTGTTCATTCTAGTTATAAAGCTTCGCTGTTCACTTCGGACTCGGTCGTTCATTACAGATTGTTGTTCATTTAGCTTTGCTATTCATTTCCATTTAGTTTTGATGTTCATTTCCATTAATCTAGCTTTGTTGTTCATTTCCATTAATTTAGCTTTGCTGTTCATTTCCATTAATTTAGTGTCGTTCAAATAGGCTTTGTCATTATCTCTTTCATGCAAGGATTTGGTTTCACCTTTTAAACGTTATTGTAGCAAGTGTGTTTGTTCCATTTCTACTAGCAACATTATTGATTGAATTGTCATTTCCAGTTAATTGTTTTGGTGTGGAGTGTAAGATCAACAACTGTAAAGGACATGGACTATCACTGTCTAAGTTTTCAGATTGAGGATCTTTTTTTATTTCATTTGCATCAGTTGACAGAGGAAAGAGTTATTACTACTGCATCCTTGACTGATGATTGCTATAGTTTTTTGAGTGAATGATCTAGTTTCAGAGTATTAAGTTTCTTGCCATTGGAATTAGATTTTATTTCAAGCATCCATTTACTCTTGTATTTGAAGCATTGTACTACAATTTAGAAACATTGCTCTTGAGTAAATGACCACCTCAGACTGAGTACACTCTTGAAATATAAAATCGTACCTGGATTGATAATTAATGTGAAGATAATTAGGAGTTAAAAAGACACCTTTTAGCACTCAACAAAAGACTGCCTTCAAATCCAAGGAGGGCCTTTTCGCATCGTTGGTTATGCCTTTCAATTTGATCAATTCTCCTGCAACCTTCATGAGGTTATTGGATTACATCTTGCAGCCATTCATAAACTAGTTTGTAATGGTATAATTGGATGACATCCTGATCTTCAGCTAGAGTTGGGAAGAGCACCTCCACCACATTCGACAAGTTATCCAAACATTGTTGTAGCTCAAGTTGTGTGCTAATTTGGAGAAATGCACTTTGGCATGACCCAAGTTCAGTATCTGGGATACATTATTGATGAACGGGAGGTGCATGTCAATCCATCCAAGATCCAAGTAATTCAGGATTGGCCAGCACCAACCACTCTGACAGAGCTCCGCAACGTTTTGGGTCTTGCCAATTTCTACCATGGGTTCGTGTTGGGATTCTCTCATATCACTTGGCCCTTGAGTCAAGTCACCAAGGGAGGAGTGAAAGCAAAATTATTTTAGTCTGAATCTCAATAGAAAGCATTCACAGAGTTGAAACATTACCTCTGCTTTGCACCAGTGCTCACATTACCAAACTTGCAACAACCATTTGAAATCGAGATAGATGCCTCTGACTATGGTATTAGGGCAATACTTACTCAACGGGGGCATCCAGTGGAATATCATAGTGAAACACTTTCAAACACAGTGCAGAAGTATACCACTTATGACAAAGAGATGTATTCCATTGTGCAAGGCTTCCGACAATGGAAGTATTACATTTTGGGGAAGGAAACAGTCATCCATAGAGACCATCAACCCCTGCAGTTCATACAAACACAAGGGAAGTTACATAATGATTGCCATCAGAAGTGGTCCACATACCTATAACAATTCCATTTAAATATCAAGTATAATAGGGGCAGCACCAATAATGTTGTAGACTGCCTATGTCGACCACCGATCATGGCATTAACCACCATGCTCAACTCTTGTGGGAATGAGACTTCTGATTGGCCACTTCTCTACAAATGTGACTCGGAATTTTGCCACACATACCAGACACTCTTGGAGGGTCAGCAAGTTCCAGATTTTCACCTCTCGGATGCCCTATTATGCCACCTGGGACATCTTTGTGTTCCTTCAAGCGAGCACGCCAAGATGATTTCGGAAGATGATTTTCGGTCTGCTAGGTATGCATGAAAAAGAGTTTGATTAAATAAAATCATGTTTTGTTGGTTCTAATGGAAAGGTAGATCTTGGGTGTAGGGAATGAGGCTCAGTTTTGCAGAGATATCAATGGGGCAAGGTAGGCAACTAATTTTAGCACTTCAAATTGAATGAGATGGAGAGATTGGATAGGTGAGGAGCTGAAGAGGGCCAAAAAAGCCATGGATCCTCTTCAAACAGCTGAAAACATCAAAAACTAAAGCAAACCACAGGTAGAGCACTACAATTTCAATGGATTCTACCTTTACCCTTGTTTGATTTAGTTAATAAGAAACAAGATAGATAATGGAATACATAACACATAACTAAATTCAAAATTACAGAAGAAAGAACTATACCAAAACAAAATACCACATGAATCCCAAAGAGAGCTGCAAACCCTGGTCTCTATTCCTTAGCCAAAACTGCTGATATGAGTATACAATGAAGTTCCTTGCTTTCTCAAAAGTCCAACCATGCTAATGACTGAAAAATCACAAGATATAGATAAGCCATAACTCATCCTAGCCTCTAGGGGTCGAGCTCACAAGTTAGGATCTGTTCCAACTAATTCTAAACTGAGAACTAGAAACTAGGCAGTGGAACAACATGCCTCTAGAAACAAGGGAACGCATTCATTCAGTTTCAAACAACTTTTTGATAGATGAATCTACCTCCATAAGTAAAAATTTTACATATTTACATCACAACCCATCCATTTACATGAGATTACATCACAATTTTGACATTAAGAAGGAGAAAAAGTCAAATTGTCAAAAGCTAGGTAAAAAATAGAGCATTCCGTGTCAAACTGAGCAAAATTTACCCAATGCATCGCGCTGATTTCTCTATGTGTAGCGCCTATTTGGAGCCATGTTTGGAGGCCTTCCTAGTGTCCAAATTTGATCCAAGTGTGCTGGTTGGAAAGGTCTACCTATCTGCTTTCCAACCCAAGTGGAATTTGTGAATTTGGCTTCTATTGGCCCCTCCAAAATTCAGTTCTCCCAACAATGCTTCCTGTGTGTCAAAATAGGGGTAGTAAGGTCATTTTTTGAGTGTTTTTTACCTTTTTGAGGAATCAAATTCAGTCAAAATTTCTTGGCCATTGGTAGGCAAGCATAGTTTTCCATGACAAATCCAAAAATGCTGAGTTTTTATCATTTGGAGGCCCTTATCAAAAGTGAGCACCAGGTGGCACAGCACATAGGGCAGAAAACTCCGTTTTTTGTGCCAAAAATTCAAAAAATGAAAAAAGTGTCCCAAATTTTTTGAAATTTGGGCTGATTCTTCTCCATCAAGCATTGTGTTGGGCCAAGGAAGCCTTAGCCAAGATCTGAATTTTATCGTGCTCGTTTCACCTCCTTGATGCCCTCTTCAATTTTGCATTTAAGCTCCTGATTCTTGCCTTGCAGACTTTGTTTCTCGCCATGTAATGATAAGTCGTATTCCTCAACAATGTCTTCTCCCTATTGGCCTTCTCCAACAATTTTTCTAAGTGGATATTGACTCTTTCAAGCCAAGATTCCCGATCGGCATTGATCTCTTGCTCAAGCAATGTGAATTTCACCTTCCTCCTTTTGGCAGCTTAGCGGTTTTCCCGAATGTTTTGCAACTCCATAATCGCTTGCTGATCCTCAAGCTACTTATTTCTTTGCTCCAATTACTTTATTATCCATTTATCCCTTTCCAAGTTTAGGGACAAAGAATTGATATCCGCCTGTTGCTCCTGGATGACTTCATTGAGATTTGAGCTTTGCGGGCCCACATCAGTATCATCACCCTCAATGAGAATGAAATCGGTCTCCTGGTCACTTGAAGGCCCCTCATCCTATAATGGCCTCTTGCCTTTGTCCTGAACCTGCTGTGCTGATGAAGGAAGTGAGACCCCTTCCACCCCGGGTGGAGATAGTACTCACTTTGCTGCTGCAAACAACTGTCTGGTGCCCTTTTGATAAGTGACGAACACCGGCATACTGACGGTCTATGTCTCATGACCTTCCTACTGATATGAAGGTCCACTTATCTCATGCATGACCTCTAGAGGTCCCTGAGGAGCTATGAAAAACTCATGAGAAATGAAGTCCTCCCAAGTGATGCCCTACAAACCAAGCTAATGGACGACCACAATTGTAATGAGAGCAAAATGATAAATACTGTTGAACTGCTGCTAAGGAGTCTTGTGTTGTACTAGGGTGGTCATATTCTCAACATTTCGGCACATGAAGTAGGGGAGATTCATCATTCTCACCCTGGTAAAGTGCATCAGCAACTTGATATGATAGGCACATAAACGAGAAAACTAGCCCTCACAGCTGAAATACTTCATTATCAGTTTCATCAAAGGAGTGTAAGAATATTTCAAGTACTAAAAAGGAAAAAATCTGTGGAGTTGTCACAAATAATCGGGCTTGATGTATGGTTCATAATGTTGCCTGCCAATTTGCTGCCTTTTGTTCCATTGCTCTCCAATATTAGGAATACCAATTGCTAGAGAAATAGATTCAGGTGTTAAAGTGAATGTTACACCAGCTAGAGTGGCTTAACCATCATGTAAATGAAGCACAAACAAATGGGCCAACTCATGATGATACTGAATTCTAGCAACCATCTCACAGAACGCATAGCAGGACTGGTGTTGGAAGCATCTGATGGTGAGAGGGAAGTCCTGTAGCTCAGCAAGGGTAGTGGGTTCCTCTCGTATATGTTTGCCACCTATATGAGGCCTCCTGGGTGCATGTACCTCTGTAAGAGAATCACTGTGTGTCTCCTCTTCATGATCATATGAAGGATCAGACTCCATCTTTGCTAGTGGGTGTGTTTTCTTGATGAGAAGTAGGAGGTTTATGGTGTTTTTTTTTTCTGCCACCAAGGGAAAAGTATAAGAAGGACTGTGGAGGGAGAGAGTATGAGGGAGTTTGGAACTATTAGGACAGGGTGTTGTTAGGGAAACAAGGGATTAGGGAGTGATATGTAAGTTTTACGGACAGCAATTAGGGTTCGAGGATTTGTAGTTAGGATTTGGGAAATGGGAATTGGGGATAGGGATAGATGATTTTTTGGGAATATGGGAGTTAGGGAATAGGGGAATAAGCTGGGAGAAAATGAGTGAAGGAATGGAAAAATGGACTTGGCAGCCAAATGATAAATGCAAACCCTAAGCACTATTTTCTTTGAGAAATGGCAAAGAAGTAGGGTTTGATTTTCTTCACATAACCACAATAAACCTTAAAGAAAACTCCACTAGTAATGAAGAAATCGTGACTTACTTGCATAATGAAAGATTTGAGTGTTTTGGGCGATTTGAGGGAGTTTTGGAGAAAAACAGGCTTGGCAGCTGTATGCACCGCGCCTCCTGAGTGTGTCACGCCAGTTGAAATTTGCACTGAGAATCACGGCCCTATGCACCGCGCCACTCACCCAGTGTGTCGCACCTCTGATTTTGCACAGTTTCTCTCCAATTTCACTTGTTTGCTCACACACGACCTTGCTTTGCTCACACTTTGTTCTTTGAATGCAAATGAGCCTTTCAATTGAGAAAAATGATTTATACCCAAGAGCTTTTAATTTTTGTTTCATAAAACCCACTTTTACAATGTTTGGAATATGACTTTATTTTTTAACTCTGTTTTTTAAGCTTTTCACTTTATTTGAAATTTTTGATGAACTAAATGACTTGTTTTTTGTTCGCTTTGCAGGGGATTAGAGCTACTGAGGCTTGGGAAAGTGACCAAGGTTGCTGCTGGAGTGATTTACATATGAAAGAAATGAAATTACATCAATTTATACAATAAAACCTCAAATACTTTGTTTAAAAATACATCTCTGAGCACTTGATTATGAAATTTATTGGTACTAGAACCTCCTCATGTGCCTGCTAACTGTTATTGGACATTTTGAAAACTTATTTGATGAAACCCTAGACCTAATGACAGTGAAACCCTAGAAAAGACTTTTGCAAATTTTGAACACAAAAAGTGACTGCAAATGATCTTGATCAGTAAAAATGGGCCAGCACGTAAAGGACATGAGGGAAAATGTAGGAGAAGCCACTACCATCAGATGATCCATGCTCTTAATGGAATGCAGCTGACTAGGCGGGACATCTAATATGCAATGCAACAAGAGGATTTGATCTCTGACGGAGGGATGAAGACACCGACACTAACAAATTACATGTCGGGCCTTCCTTATACTAAGCATGAAAATGACTGTGTTTTTGTGGTCATCGACAGATTCTCGAAGATGATCATTATGGTGGCCTGCAAGAAGAATATCACAACAAAAGCCACTGCTAAACTCTTGTTTGAACGAGTGTGGGTACACTTTGGGATCCCACAGTCTATCATCTCAGATCGGGATAACAGGTTTTGTTGATCTAAAGATGATCTGAGGTTGTCATTGATGTCAACCCAAGCAGCACTAGGGGCTACCCTGATCTTGCAAGGGAATTTTGACTTGAAAAATTACTCTATTTTGAGTCAAGGATCTTTTATATAGATTCTACTCGTCAAGATGTTTCTGTTGATATATGGCACGCCAAGTAATGCTTCATGGTTTGAGAGATATTCATGTTTGAAGTTAGTAACCCCAGTTAGTGGGCTAAAAGCCTATGGGGTTGTGGCATGGAACTCATAATTGGTTTGGTCATTGAATAGTCAATAATTAATAATTTTTTAAGCTCCCAAAATCCCTTCAATATTCTCTATAGAAGCCCCTCTCAACTCTATAAAAATAAATCTCATATATCCTCCAAATGTAGTGATCATGACATTTTTGATATAACTTCATTTCTGCGAAGTCTTAGACTCTGAAATTAAAACAAAATTTATTTGCAATCCTGATGAACATCATGACCGAACTTCAGATCTTCGTTCGCTATATTTTCGGAGATATGATCTGTGAAAGTTAGGGTTTTTTAGGCTGCCGAATGTCATCTCAAAGAAGTGACCTTGGGAAAATCGTCATAACTCTCTCTCAGAGAAGAGGATTGGAATTCTCTAAAAAGTGGCAGATAGTGCAAAAACTGTAGTTTTTTGTGTATTAATTTTAGTGCCAAATGAAGAAACAATGACGCGTGGTACGTCATACAAGTTCGCTCTCCTGAACTAGTCCATAATTAGATCATTGTGAGAGATTGGGCATAACTTTACCTTGAAGAGTCCAAATCGAGTCAGACCTATCGTATTGGAAAGAAGACTCAGAGGGATTCTACAAGACCAAAGATCACATGTTGGGGTTATGAAATCACATAGATACATCAGATTAAATATTGTGCTCCTAGAAGGAAAGAACAAGTAGATGAGGTGTTGTCAAGGGGTGGAAAGGACCAGAATTTCTAGGGCAGCAAAGGGCAAGGTGTAGCAAAATGATGCAACATAGGCAAGCTATAGATAAGTATCTTCTGTATATGCATGTTCATCTCTTAATTTCATTAGTTTATTTGTATTCTAATTTTTTGTTTTTGTTTAGCACTGGCATATGTTCTGCGGGATGAGGTAAGTTTTTCTATTATCATGTCATGGGTATTTCTTTGAAGACTTTTTGCAGGTATTATATATTCACCAAGAGAAGAATCAGTGCATAAACTAATGTTCTGAAGAGTGAGAAAGGGTAACATGGCAAGTGCATCAATCAAGATGCAGAACAACATCAAGAAGTTCACCACTTGAAGTCTTCAAGTGGGAAGCACTACATACAATCATTGTAAAAGTATCATTGTATAGAGTCATTGTAAGAGCATCATTGTAAAATCTGTACAAGTGTCTATCTGGAAAGAGTTGAAGAGGAAGTGTCAGTAGGTCTCGGGTCATCATTAGGTTGTTAAGTCATAGTTGTGGTTATGGTCTAGTGTGTCTTCTTCTTCTATATCATTCTATCACTGTAAAGTGGACCATTTTCCTTGGTACGGGAGTCCATTCTTCTTTTATTCTCCTATAGGGTGGTAGGGTGGTGTTAGGCTAGTGTAGGAAGTCACCAACAAGTTCAAGCCAATGAAAACTTCAAGGTGGTCGGGTGGTGCTAGGGTGAGTTTTAGCTCATTGAGTGTTGGGGCATCCATCCAATTGACTATTGAAGAATCTCAGGCATTGAAGCATCCATCCAGTGGGAGCTGGAGAAGAATGCTTTTCTAGATTCTAGGAATTTGGAGATTTATTTTCAAGTGGAGTTGAAGATTAAAGAATTATTAGAAAAGCGTTCGGTGGTTTTTGACCCGGAGGGGGTTTTCCACCTTAAATGTGTGTGCCTGTTGTGTTTTTTTATTCATTATTGTTACTACATAAACATTAATGATAATTGAATATTAACTAATGATCTAAAAAGATTAAAAAGTGCTCATTGCTAAGGAATACTGATTCACCCCCCCTCTCGGTGTTTTCCATCAGGTTCCTTAGTAAATTTTGGTCCAATCTCTGGTCGATGCTGGACACCAAGCTCACTAATTCCACAACTTTCCATCCCCAAACTAATGGCCAGATAAAGGTCGTTAACAGGATGATCGTACATATTCTACACATGTAAAACTCAAAGCATCCACACATATGGTATGAGAGCCTCCCCTATGTCCAGCACAACTATAACCGGACTCTCCACAACTCAATTGGTGACAACCCTTTTTAGGTGGGCTTGGGATTCTAGCCACTATGTCCCATTAATGTGGCCATACCATTTGCAACCACTCGGGTAGGTTCGACTCATGTCCAGTCTAAAGCCGATAAGGAAAATAACTTCATTGAGCACATCCATCATATATGCTAATAGCTCCACGACATTCTGGAGAAATCAAATGCCAAATACAAGCAACGACATGATACACATCGGGTGCCGCAAAAGTTTCAAGTGGGCAACAAAGTCTGGTTGCATTTGCAAAAGAAACGCCTGACCAAAGCCTAGAAACTCATACCACTCCAATATGGTCCTTAAACCATCACCAAGGTTGTGGGAGACAATGCATTTGAGCTCAGCATTCCCCCATTCCTTGGCCTACACCCAGTGTCCATTGTGGACCACCTTCGACCATACTTCCCCCAATTGCTAGACACAACAGACATTGCGGAACAACTCACACCTATAGAGTCAAATCCAAATTGCATGGAAAAGGCCACAACTAATATAATCATGGACATGCAAATCAGGAACACCCAATAAAAAAGGATCCAACTATATCAAGTTGTCAAAGGAGGCCAACTCCTTCACCAAGGCAAGTGGCTCACGAAGGACCAAGTTCAGTAGAAGTATCCTCATCTCATGGAGGAACTCAACGCAATTGGGAACATTTCTTCCTAAGGGGGGAGGAATAATCAAGGTATATATTGGTGGCCACCCGCCTATTCCACTTAGGCCCCAACCATTGTTTCTTTAATTTTTTCAGTTTCCTTATTTGTAGCACAATGTACTATTTTTGGTAGTTTTTTAGGTCCTGAACTTCCAGAGCCATTTTGAGGTCTTAAATGACATTTTTTAGAAACCTGGGACAAACATGGGTCTTTCACAAATTTTGGTCATTCAAAAGTTGTATTCCTCGAATAGATCTTTCTAATGAGGTATTTGTAGGAATTTACAGGGTAAGTTCCTCAGACAGAACACCAAAAGTACACTACTCACAAACAGATCACAGATCAATAAACTAGTATTTTGACGTGGTTAAAACCCTCAGAGAGGGAAACAGTCCACGGCCTGTGCCAACGTGGCTACTACAGGCAATTTATTAATAAAAGAATGAAAATTTACATAAGC